>VWZV01012523.1:307144-387657 GCA_013397155.1 Irena cyanogastra | reverse complement strand
TATATATATACTTACCAGGCTGTGAAAAAGTACTATCCCCTGATAGTGTGCCACAAGGAACTAACAGCTGTGCATTTACTGGGATTACAGAGGGAATGAAGAGGACAGCAATGTGACAGCGAGCCATCACACTCTCTTTCAAGTGGATGTATGCACTATGCTCATGAGGGCCAGCTTCAAGAATTTTAGCTGTGTTACCAAGTAAATCATTTGGCACACTCCAGCATGCTGTATGAAAGTATTACAGAGGGTGTTACACTCCGTGTGGTTAATACACAACACAGGAAAAGGAAGGGGGAGTTTCAGCACAGGGCCAAGAGGCAATGGCTAAGGAATCTGGTGCTTTTATTGTCTAACTTTGAAAATCTCTGAAATCATCTAAGGCACAAAAATATTTCCACTCCTAGTGAACACATCTGTCTGCAAGGGGCCTCACTTGGTTACTTAGTTTGAAATCAAGTAAGAAAAAGCACATTTAAAACTTTTACAAGTCATTTAGAACTTTTGACTACCATCGCCTTCAGTAAATGTACACCATAAACTTACCTTTCCATTGCTACCCAAGTAGAAAAGCAGGTTATCTGGTTCAGCAGTTTTCACATTGAGTGTTAAGGTGTTGTAATTTGTAGATGAAATTTGGGGTTGATAGGCACGAATGCAATCTCTGTCTGCTGATACTGCAACTTTAATCTGGGGGGAAAAGAAGAAAATGGAATCTGAACAAGTCTCAGTGTACCCAGCACTCATTTGTGGAGTATGAACTCAGCTTCTGACCAACAGAAGCAAACCTCCTGCTGAGATCCTTCCGTGCAATCTAAGTATTGCTACCTGGGTTAGATTTTTGCAATCTTCTAGGTGTCACTTGACAAAGAGATTCATAATAGAAAAATATGAAATCTGTCTTAATACACTCACTCAATTGGGAGGTTTGAATCGGTAAACAAACTATTCAAATACCTCAGAAAATAACAATAAGTCTTGGGCCAGAAGATCAGATAGCTGCAAAAAGCCGTCTCATAATATCAGAAAATAAAGATACAAAAATTCAAAACATTTTAAAATAAAGGAAACCATTTCTAGTCTATGTGGAGAGAATTTTTTTAAACAAATTAAGAAGGCAGACCATCTGCAACAATTCTAGTTATTTCAAATTTGCAACAGTTTACACAATATTAAAAAATAAAATTGTGACTATATCACAAGTTCAACTTTTTAAAGATTAAATAAATCATATTCCTATTGTCATACCCGTAATACCACTGTTTAGTAAACTGATGAAAAATTGATCCAACCTAAATGCAGCCAAAATTCCAGTAGCTTGGCAGAAAAATGACAGAAAATCTATTTTAGCAAGAAAAAAGCCTTAATTCGTTTAACTTCATGGAATATACCTGTAACTGTTAAATGCATATAGCACACGTGTGTGTGTGCATGCACCTGGACACAGATACATAAAGTTTCTCTTGTGTAGCAAAAAATTACAAACAAACCAACAAACAAAAAAGACCAAACACAAATACAAACAAACAAAAAACCCAAACCAAAAAAAAACCAAACCAAAACCAAACCCCTACCCCCCCTCCCCCAAACAGAACAAAACAATTTCCCCCAAATTGGAAAAATGACTTTGCTAACACTTCTGTTCACTTGCCCGGAACTTCTGTGGTTTATGACACCTCAGAAAATACCATTCTCTTTTTTTTTGCAGTGGATTCATTAAGCTTCAGTAGACTGTGACAGGGAAGCAATAACCATGTAATTAAGGAGATTTATAGAAAGAATTGAGTGCCTTCTGTTTTTTTAAAAAAACCTCCCTAAACCTTACAATAACATCCACAATTATGTCAAAGGCATACCAAAAATTACTCATTGCAAAGTCATTTTCATATTTCTCTCACAGTCTAACGAGATCCATAGTACAGTTGATTCACTTTTGCTGGCTTTAAGGTAGAAGCAGAGATTTAAAAACAAGTACACAGTCTTAAAGTACTCTGGATACTCAGCTGCTTCTTGCAAAGAACATATGAATATGACAGGCCATAGATGGCAAATTTATTGATAGAATCAACACTCTTGACAAAAAGTTTGTAATGGTACTTGATGTTATACAGGGGCACCTCACATCAGTCTCTAAATAATCTCAAAAATTAATATCTCATACTAAAAAGAATAGCAGTACCATCCCCAATTTGCCTCTTTCTTATCAAAATTTCTCATGACTGCTCTCTGACTTACTATGTTTTATTATTTTTATAGGACAGGAGAAAACAGCAGATAAATTACTAGCTAGCTGTTCTGACAAACTCACAAGTGCAATAAGAACCTTGATGCTAAAACCTTAAAATGTTTCCAGTATGATTTTATTATCAGTCAGTGCTCTTTGGACTTCACTGAGACTCTACAACAACAACCAGGTACCTTGAAAGTAAATTTTAGCCTCCTTATCTCAAAGAAACTCCCTGCTTAAAGTGAAAATTCATTTAAGTCTGGAATGACAGAACTTACAGATGCTGCCTGCTTGCGGGCCTGGCTGATAAGTTCTTTAATTTCAGACAGGTTTCTGCTCAGGTTCTCCTCTAGCATTTTCAAAGGTTTGAGCCTATCCAATAAAAGACTTGCTTGTGCTTCAACTTCTTTAACCTGTTTTTCAGCTGTAAATGCTGTGGAAACATAAAAGAAATGTTGAGGCAGGGTGAAATCAAAATGTACTGTTCATTGCTAAAATACTTAGCCAAGGTAGCCAGTTTGTGATCATTTTGGTTTCAGCAACTTTTAACATCAGTAAGGGATATACATCCCATGTGAATCCTCTAGAGGACTTTATTTAAAAGTTAGCATATCTTTACTGAATTAGGAATAAACTTTCAGTCCATCACACTCGTATTTAATGCCTGTTAAAACTGGATATTAATAATGTTTCTGCAAGCTGTGACATTTCCACACAGCAAACCTACCAGCTTTTGATGAATCAGTTATGAGTTCACTTGTTTTCCTCAAAGTGTCATTAACTTGGGACAATGCAGAAGATGTATTCATTAGCTTTTGACTGAACTCCCCAAAGTGACTTAAATCCACCACAGCACTGGTGTTTGCAGACACAGCCAGCTCTTTCACTTCCAGCATGTATTCCCTGGTATCTGAAACACAGTTCCAAGGTTAAAAAACATTCAAAATTTTCATGCATACTTGTGACTAACAAATGCCTGGCTTTGTAACAGCAGCTATAAACAGAGTCAAAATACTAGGAATGCTGTCAGTTACATTCCTGTCATAGTAAGAATTGTGGTTTTGTTTCTTTGGGGAGCTTGATTCTGCCTATCTCATCAGGAAGTTTGTATGAATGCATCAGGCTCGTAGTGTTCCCTGAAGGAGTGTTGGCACCCAGAGACACTCATCTGAGACTAAAGTTTTGAATCCTCTGCAAAGCTGGTGAGGCAGAAGGTCTATTACACCCTCTGGTTTTGGCTACAATCACCTGTGTACTGAGTGCACCACTCCCAGTCTCAGCCTGCCCCTCACACCCTCTGCCCACAGTAGTGGGAAGAGGCGGCAGCTGGCAGAAAAGGCCTGAGTTAGACCTCTAAGGATCCTTCTCCATCACTCTCTACACAGAGAGCAATGCCACCCTGAATCTCTGACCAGAGGAAAAGAAAGAGACAACTTCAAGAAATGTAGTAACAAAGCTGAAATCAAACACTGTTAAGCTGTGAGTTAAGGAGAACACTCCTGTGATTTTAATGACCTTATTTTCAGTGTGTAGCTTTATGTTAGATAGCACCCTGCAGTTCATATCCAGTGTAACATCATCACTACTGTTTACCCTTGAGCATGAACTAGGTCTCTGAATTGCAAAATGGGTATTTTAAGGCTTTGAACTTAGCATCCTAATCCAGATTCACTGTATAATCAAACAACCCTAGTAAGAAGTCTTTATCAGCGTTTTTCTAACTTAAAACACATTATTTAGATTGGCAAAATATTTTTGAACCCTCTTATTACAACTTCAAAGTAATTTTCACTATTAGTTTCCATGAACTTTAGGTCTTGCCTTTGTTCAAAATAATGACTGAAAAAAAAGGAATTTTTTATTTTAGAAAAGCACAGAAAATAGATTTTAATCAATTAAATGAAGTCATTTACAACAAAAAAACATTCACATTGAAGCCATAAAATTCACATATTAGTATAAATAATTTTGAAACAAGCCAGAAAAGAAAGTGAAATCTCAGAGTTCCATATGTAAATTTCTCTGCATGTGGGATTAAATACTCTATAACTTCACTCTCCTTACATATCAGTGCAATTATATTTCTATCAGAGCCCCTCCTGATTTACAGCAATGTGAAATGTGAATCAGACTACAGTGCTTGTATTATAACCCAGTTATGTTTAATGGGTTTACTGAAAGGAATGTAAAATATTTAGGAGGCTAAATGAAGTCTCCAATATAGTTTATTGCTTGGTCTCTGCAATCAGATAATGAACAGGGTTTATTACAATTGTACTAGAGAGTTCTGTAATACAGAGAATGTCAATATAAATTTCACTTACTGTTAGGCAATGCTCTGAGTGTCAACAGAGAATCATTAAGTTGGTTGCCAATTTTGTTAGTACTTTCCTGAATCTTTTCTACCTTTTTGTTCGACCTATTCAATCCAAATAGAAGTCCTGTTGAAAGAAATAACATATGCATACATAAATACCATACAACCCACACAAAACCAAAGTATTCATTTATCTCATCAATGGAGCCTTTTTTTTTCCAACAGGAAGAGCATTCTACAAACAGGAATGCAAAAGGCAGTATAAATAGATAAACTCCTGTGGGCAGTGCTCTGTTCAAAGCTACCCTTTTTGGCCAATTCCATGGGAGTGAATGGCTACAAACATAGTGAGGAAAAGGCTATAAATTAAAATTATTCCATGACTGCGAACTCTTAATAATTTTTACAGTGTTATTCACCTTCTATGTTATCTAACAGGAGCCAAAGAAGTGGCTTTTTCCTATATATTTGTGATCTGTTTGCAGAATCCCCTCATTATAAATTAAAATATGTAGAATAGAAGGAACAAAAAAAGGTAATTCTGTCCATCTGAATCACATAAAATTTATACATATTTGTGAACCACTGGTATTGCAAGACAATACTATTTTTCAGTTACAGCTTATCGCTGTGAAACATTCCCTTTCTATCCAGTTTTGTCAAAAATTTAACTTAGGGTTTCCTTCTGCTCCTACACAAAGCCTTTGTTCAAAATGCTTTTGAATTTTCATGGTGTAGACTTCAATGCCTTGCTGGTATCTTTGGAGTAATAAAAAACCAAAAGTATTTTTGAATTTATGGAGACAAAGAACTTCAGCTTTTTTTTTTGTATTTCAGCTGTCCGGCCAGAACAAATAAAAAGAATTAGGATTTAAACATATCATTTTACATATCTGTGTCATCCATGATTTATTAAATAAAAACAAATAAATTGAATTTTCAAGAATTATGCTCTCTCTCTGTCTAGTACACAATCTCTAACGATTTAATTCATAAAGTTTGGAAAAACAGCCATTGCAAGCACTGTTTCTAGGTAAATGGGGTATAGTGAAGGCCAAATTTTTAAATGTTTACAGAGAAAAATTTTATTCTTAGGCAAAAAATGAAAATACTATGAGAATCCATAAAACATCAATCTTAATTGCATGAAAATATGGACATAGTCATGGATACATGTTGACCTTAGCATAAGCTAAGGTAAAATATATAAAAAACCATTAAACTACATTAAAAAAAACAAACTACACAAAAAAGCAGCATAAAACAGAAAATAGAGAAAATAAATAGAAGCAAAAATATGAATTTTATAGAACTGACCATCGCTTTTTTTCTTCAGATTTTTAGCTTCATTCTGAAATTTGGAGCTAAGCAGCAGAGTTTCTTTTCCCAGAAGACTGAAAGACTCCTCTTGCTAAAAAACACAGACATTAAGTTGTCACAGATGAAAAATAGAAATTCAACTGAAAACATTTAAGTATTTCCAGACATCAACATAAAGTTATTGAACATTTTTGTTATTTATGAGATATTCTCTTCATTATCTTATTAAGCATCCATTAAAAATAATAAGCTGTTATCCTTTATTCAAGAATGTGACACTGAATGTCTTTGTGTTTTAATAATAAGGAAAAGACGACTATGAAACAAAACCTACAAAATTTTAGTTTCAATACTGCTAGTAATTCAGTGTTGTCTTTTAGAAATTCTAATTCCAGACCTAATTCAAAATTTCGAGCACTGGGTAATTTAAAGTGAGATATTTAAAAATAACAGTCTTAGAAGCATCCTTTTATCTTTCTCTAACTGAAAAATCCTGGAAAAACACTTCGAAGGATTCATGCTGCAGACAGCTTTAATAAGACAGAGTGCTTTATAAAAACGTACAAGCTCACAAATCAGTGTTAACTATTTGGATCACTGTCATGTAAATGCATTATCAGACATTTGCTTGTGAAGGTATAATGTGCGTGACAAAGAGATGCAAGGTGGGAAATAAAATTATAGGAAACTGTTAGGATCAGATTGGGAACTGGTCTGGTCTTCCTAACCTACTGTTTCAGTAACAATCTGATAATCTTTGAAGGCAGAGGGATGGTAGATGAGACACAAACATACATTTGTTATGAAATGTCCTCTACTAAGCAAAGTAGCTGTGGTTGGGAATAGCCAACTAGAAATAGAAGAGGGATAGGTCAAATAAGGAGATGGCTGAATAATTCCAAAGGTGGAAGGGAGCACTAGAGGTTTGGAAATTTAGGGGAATACATGTCAGATGCCTGATATAAACTTTCACAGAATCAAGTCCAGTCCAGCTAAGCATGGATTAGACATTAAAAAGCGAACAAAACAAAGGGAAAACGGTACTGTGGCAGAGAGAAAAGCAAGGTAAACAGAACTTGAAATGTGGTGTCATTACTGCCTTGGAGTAGGGATTCAGGACACATCACATACTAGCTGGTAGGACAGGCTGCCATCAAGGACATGCCTCCATCAAGAAGACTCAGGTTTTCAGCAAGTGCAGAAACAATTAGAACAAATATTCCTAAATGAGAAAGGTGAAGACATAAATTAAAATACTAATTTTTGATACTTACTAAATCCAAGGGGCCATTGACAACTTTAGATGCATCGTCTGCCAAACTCTCTGTTCTTTCAATCACACTTTTAACGCTGGAGTGAGTGTAGATAGCAGCAGTTGTGTTCAGAGTCACATTTCTTACTCTAGAAAGGTCACTGAATAGACAGTTAACAAATAATTCTGTTTTCAATCAAGTACTGAGTTCCATGTCTTCAATTACAACATGCACATCTTTCCAGAATACATGATGCACTCTGAAAAAAATGAGCACACCTTGCCCAATGTTGCATAAGGGGCTTTCAATTCATTATTTTGAACTGAAAGAACCAATTAAAAGGTTTTCAATTACGGAGCTTTCTTCTATTTTGTTAGTTGCTGACCTGTTTTGCTCCATTCCATCTCTTTTTTTTTCCTATTCTGTTCCCTTTTGTTTATGCTAATTTTTTCAATTTATAAAGACCCTCAGAACAAACAAATTGCATCATCAAAACAGAACAGAAACAAACTCCTATCTGAAACTCAAAAACTAAGTACAGATACAAGATCTAGGAGGAAATTATAAGCATCTGAAATCTAATCTATATCAAATTTTGCTTTATTTACTTTATCTGGCTGTGGAGAAGTCAAGAATTGCTTAATGTTACTCTAAGCAAAATTTTCTGTTTTCAAAACACGGGCAGGGAATTAATTTAGTGAGTTAGGACTCTACCTATTTATGTAAAATCTGACATTAAAGTAAATCTCATAATTTCATAATTCTTGAGTTTATCACCTCTCTAGTGCATCTGCAAGTCTTTGGAACTGGGTGGCGTGTTCCTCAGCTCTGTATACCAAATCAAGCACTCCTCTCACAGACATCTGCATCACCAGCTCATCTACATGATGTCGCAGCTTGGTGCTCCACAGGACCAACCCATCCTGGTGGACTTCCACGTTCTGCAAAAAAAAAAGTTTCCCTTTTTTTTTGTTTTTGTTTCACTAGCAAAATTAACTTGAGGGTCTCTAAGAGGATGCTAAAACTTGAGGACTTACAAATGTAGAGTTCTCTACATCTTGGGCAAGAGTAGCAGCATCATTCAGTAGGACCTTCCCTTCTTTAATGAGCATGGTCGAAATTTCTTCACCTTCCATTATTTTTAGCTTTTTGTCCTATAGCATAAATCAAGTGTTTTATAGCAGGCTGATAAGCCAGCTATACTGATGAGTTCACATAGCACATTATATTGGGGTTTTCAAACAGAGGTCTGGTTTCCTTTAAATTTTTAAGGTATCATATACATTAAAACATTTAAGTATGTTTAAAAACGTAAAATATCAGCTTTTAAACACAATCACATATTTGATATTTCTTATGCAGCAACACTGACTGTCCAGTCTTACATTTAACTCTGCCAGGTTTCTGGAGATGAGAGGAAACAAGCGATGGGTCTCATTGACGTTAGCTAGCGCCTCGTTCACCAGGTCCTGGGCATCCTGCAGCCTGCTGTTCTGCCTTGAAAAGAATTGGCTTGCGTTCGTTTTTAGTTCAGCAAGTTCCTGCTGGGGTTTGAGAAACTCTTTCTGAACCTGGGTCAACAACTTTTCTGCAGCTCTGAAAAAGGAGAGGAATCAAATTAAAGAATCAGCAAAGAAGGAACTTAAGCATGGATTTCTTAAGGAGAAAACGGTGTCATGTGAAATTAATTTATATGCATCTTCCTACTAAAGTCTGCCATTTTTTCTAGAATAGCATACATAGTGGTTTAGTTATTCATCTTACCACACAAAATGATGACTGCCTGGAGAGCGGACAGTAACACAGTTCATAAACTTTGCATGTAATGACTAGAGGGGAAAGGGGTGACTGTGAATCACATTTGCTTGGACTTGATTTAGGACATAGCCGCCCACATCAAAATCTCTGTGAAACTTTCCTCTGGGAGTACTCTATATTCTAATTGTCCTGATTCATATTTTGAATGTAGGATCAAAAGACCATTGGCACTGGAAAGAAACAAGTAACCAGAACTGAAAGACACATACACAAGAGTCCAGAAAAGTTTTAAAATAAAATAAAAATAAATAGTCTAATTAAAATGAACACTGATAAGAACAATCTCTGCACTTATATTTTTAATCAGCAACAGAGATTATGTGGCAAATATTAAATTCTCCCAAATCTGTCAGTTGCTAATTGCTTCAGCTCTTCTATTTAGGAATATTTGCATCTTCATTTGAACACTTCCCAGAACTCAAGGAATAGAAATGAAAATCATCCTGAAAGTTTATTCTTTTGTTTCTCTTCATTTCAGCGCATATGCTGAACATTTTAACTCCTGAAATGGAATTTTTACATAAATGTTTGTCCTTGTTAATCTGAGTGCGTATAACATAGCTCTGTAGCCAAAGTGAAAGAAACCTAGTTTATTTCACTGTTATATACAGCAAAATGCTGTATACAACAGCATTCTAGATGGAAAGATGGAAAATTCCATCTTTCTTACTGAACAGCAGATGTGCATTTGCATGTATTTCCTAAAACTAAAAGTTCAGGAGTCCCTTCAATCAGAAGCCACAGCCTTAAAAAAGTTACATGATCTAAAGTATTTTACAAGTCAATAATAAGGCTTCTGTTTCAGCATAGAGTGAAAAGGTTATATTCCAAATTGTCTCGGGCCTTTGCCTTTCACGGCAAATGTGTGGAGACCTCAGCTAACAAATGTTGCCTAAAATACATTATCACAAACTCAGTCCACTGTGAGTCATGTTGCAACACCTACTTCCTAAAATACAGACTAGCAAGCTGCTTATTTAAATAATTTTTGAATTTACAGCTGCATTGCTTAAGAAATTCTGCAGAGCAAACAACCTTATAGAGCTTATTAGCTCTCTTCTTCAATCTGTTAAAGGGCCCTTATCAGAGAGCTTTCAGTAATTTCAACAGAGACTATAATTGAAAAAGTTAATTTGCAAACACCTCCTGTAACAGCTCAAAAGCTGTTGATGTTGAAAGTCAGAACATTCTGTTACTATGGAACAACATATTTGGAGACATATTTGGAGTTTCTAATAAGAATAAATGGTCCATTTTCCATTTTTTCCGTTTCTGGTCCATTTTCATGTCTATATAGTTTCTATACAGTTCTATATTCAGCAGAAGAGTCTGCTGACCAATATGAGACATGCTACCAACACAAACATTCTATCCTGCTTAATCCAAAGCACTTTATTAAATAATAAAAAAAAAAAAAGTCAAATTTTCAGAAACATTCTACTCTGGCCTAAATCCTTGTCCTTGAAGCCAATGTTAGCACTCCTACAGGTTTTGTTGTTAGTTAGTATTTCTGAAAGTGGAACAAAAAATTTGCTGACTTTTGGAACAGTAATTTTTTTTATCGTGCCGAGTCAATTAGCACTAATAATGACTATAAAAGCCATTTCAAAGTAGCCTTCAACTGGGGACAAATCAAGACAACAGAATACAATCCTAAGGAATGGCTCAGAATGCTTTAAAAAATGCCTTGGTTTTATTAGCAGATCTTTGTGCTACATATTCCAGTGACAATCAATTGTCATGTCCTTCAGCAGGCCTGACATGTCCTGGCCTTTCAACTGACTGGGACAGTTTTCAGCCAAAACCCACACAGAGATCTGTATCAGGTTTAGATCTGAAAGAATCTGTAATCAGTGAGTCTTTTGATTTATTGCAAAGGAATTTTGTATCACATCCGAGTTAACAGGCTTTACTATTGATTTTACAGACTTCTAAAAGACTTTATTATTGATTCATATCACATGGGATGACCAAGTATCACCAATCATGCAACTCCAAAACAAAGTTCACATAGCTCCCTCTGGGCTAATTATCACACTGCCACTTATTATGGCAAAATGTTTTTCCAGATACCTCTTCAAAAAAACAGTGTTGCATGGCAAAGACATATGTGAAATAAAGTTTTCAGTAGAACAGGCTTACTTTAGGACTGTGGTAGCATTGTGGTGCTGTTGAACAAAATCCTTCTTGCGCAATGCCTCCAAAAGGGCAGAAATATCATCCTGCAGGCTCTGAGATGTAGCATTTGACAGTGGCAGGTCCAGGCCCAGTGTTTCATTTAGTGACAAAGCAACTTCAGCAAGTACTGAGTAGGAGAGTAAACAATTTAGTCATACCATTAAAAAAAAAAGAACATATTTGAATCCTTTATGCAAACTGTAGCATTTTCCATGTAAATAGGACTTCGAGAGTTGCAAAGGACATACCCTTACTAAATTTCATAAAGAAACAGAAATATCTTAAAAAAAGGATACCTTTGATGGTTGCATGTACGGTGTCAATAAAGCCAGTCAGTTCTTGACTTCTATTCTTGGTTTTCTGAGTCATTGTGTCAAGTTGCTGAGCTTTTTTCAAAAATCTAGTTGTCTAGAATAAAATCAGATATGTTATTTGACAGTTCTCCAAAAACACTGATTAATTCCTGACACTTGTCTATGGCTTTTAGTTTCTTATTTTCGTTTTTTTTTCTTATTTTCTTAATATTGAGAATATTTTAGTTTAAGAAAACAATGCTTTTTGATAAGGATATCTAACTGGTTTACAAATCTCTAATGATTCCATGCTTGCAGATGTTTTAACTGTGTTTAAAGTTCCAGACTCTCAGATCAGAGTTATCAATATTTCCATAATCAATAAGCTCATAATTAGCAGAGCTATTTCTTTAACTAAGTAAATACTATATAATTTTTTTAGGTACAACTAATATTTGTTAAGAAAATCAGCGTTCTGGATACATTGATGTTAATGCAATACAGTAACAACACTCAGTGGAAGGACCTGGTTAGTTCTCTACACATGGCCAGAAAATTATAAGAGCATTTGGTCAGCAAATGAGATCTAATGGTTGAAGTACTATGGTCTATTGCCTACCTACAATTATTCTCCTCTTAAGACTGGATAAAGAATACAGATGTTGTCTATTTTTCCTGTGAGACTTTAACAGATTTGTTTCTCCTGAGATCATTTTAAACACAATACTACAGATATCAAGGACTTTTTGGTGAATACTCAGCTATGACGTAACTTTTAATAAGCTCCACTTATTAAAACCAATGAGAAGAAAGTAACTCACTCTTTCCAGCTTTAGGACATTAAATGAACACAGTACTAAAAAACTTAACTTCAACAGAAACCATGTAAATCTCCTGTACAATATCATAAACCACTGTCTTTTGCAGAAGATTTCCACAAGGCACTTAACTCCCCTTTTTAGGAAGACTACAGCATGGACTGAATTCTTTCACTGAACTCTATAGATTTTAAGTAATTTCTGAACAAATCTCTAGCATTCCACTATTATGCTATGAAATCTCAAATCATTTCTCCAGATAGGCTAATAATAAAAAAGCCAGCACTTACCTCTTCATGCAAGTAATCAATTCCTCCTGATAAATTCAGAAGATTTTCTTTTGCTGTATCTAAGGAGTAAGTCGGGTCTTCTCGAGAAACTACAGACTTCTGTAAGAAATGAGAAGTGACAGCTCATTGTAATTTGAAGACATTGTTGTGGGTCCAGAAAAGTTGGGAAGAAAATAACTATGCACACTATTTAAATTATTTCTATGTTTAAAAGGAATGATTTTCAAAGCATACAAGATGATGTAAAGCAATTACATACACAACAGTTCATACAACACAGTGTACCATGTCTTTAAATAAGCAGGAATCCAGCCATGTTGTATTTTTAATAGAATAAAAAGGAAGGAAGCAGCAGTTCTGCATTCCTGATTCTCAATTTCACCACAGTCTGAGCTGCCCAAATAAACTACTTCGAGGATTTCCAAGGCCCTTCAAATTAAATATTTTATCCAGTCCCATAGCTGCTACCATTTCAGCAACTGGTCCTGTCAGAACAGCTACACAAGGGTGTATCTGTGAGGATGACCCTGAAGATCAGTAGTCCTGTGGGTCCCTTTGTCAATGAGAAAGAATAATAGGCTGTATTTGCCTTCAAGGTCACCTCAAACCTGCTCCATACAGCAATAAATAGGTCTTTGTACCCAAGTCTATAATAGTTGATACAGTCAAGGCCTGCAACAGAAAACCATTTGTCTAAAGATGCAAGGAACTTAGGGCATATCTCTTACAGAGAGGGCAAGTTTAGGAAAGGTTATTTTTAGATTTCAGATATTTCAGAGCCAATAATCATAAATATAACAGTAAGTTTTATATGTATATATATATACACATGAACAATAAGTAAAATACAAATTTTTTTAAAAAGTAATACACAAGAGTATCCAACAGCCTTGTGTCAAATGGAGATTTCAAAGTCTTTTCCTCAGCATGAAAAACAAGTGAAAGAGAAAGCTAAAGCTCTTTCTTGAGCCTAAAGCCCAGCAGGTTTCTTTAAAAGCCTAGTTCAAAAAAGCAGGATGGGACAGCAACCAAGTTTAGGTGCATCAGGAGGAGTAAAGCAGGAGGCTTTAACTAGAAAAACAGAACTGCTGAAATATTCCAATGGACTGGAGGTGCAGAAGCAACGAGGAGTGGACAATCTGATTTGATTACATTGTCACTACCAAAGGACTCAGAGAAAGGTACAGAAAAGAGGAAGTACTCTGCTCAGCTACCAGCATGAAGCAAATGCAACACAGTGAGGGGACAGCCCTTCAGGGAAGATTTGTAATTCACAGAAATAACCTGGGGGATTTTCTGGCCTCCAGCCACAGTTTCTTTGGTACAAGGCAAAAGGCAAGATAATCTTTAAATGTCCAGAAAATGGGGAATACCTGCTTCCAAACAGAGAAAAATTATAAGACTATCAACTTATCCCCACAATTAAGTTGCTTAAAAAACATTGTGGCCCAACATAAATGAAATTACATGAGTCACAAGATTTATATCACTTTAAGCACCCCACTTCCAAGAAAGTGACATCTGGCTTTGATTTAATTCTAATATTGAAAAAATGTATACAATAAAACTTAAAAAGTAAGAAGTAAGTAGAAGCTTACTTAAGATGAACTTACTACAAACTTACTATATTTAAGAAAGTTAAACTTACTTAAGAAGTAAGTAGAAACTTAAACTGCCCTTATTTTTACATAAGATTTGACTTTTCTTTGCAATAAAGTGCTCAATAAAAACTATGTACAAACAATGTTTCCACTTAAAAGATGATAGTGCTCCCATACAAACACAAACTAATTATAGAAAGCAAGTGAAGAGTATCCTTGAAATATTACAATAGTTCAGTACAGTTATGCCTTCAGACATAGAGGAAGGGAAGCATAACTGGAGCTTTCAAACTTAAAGGTTAGCAACTAAAATTAAAGGATAAGAGTATATATATATATATATATATATAAAATATATAAATTAATTAATATCAATTAATTAATATAAATTAATTAAAATCTATATTAATATATAAATATATTAATCCATTTATTTAAATGCCAGTGCAACAAATGAAAAGAAACTAATACAGGCAGCCAAACAACTTAAGGTATATTTCCACAGCAAACAGAATGGTCTTAATCTGGTATCACTTACACATATTCAAGCTATGAACTTCAGGAGGCCTTCTGTCAAATTACTGGCACATGTGGATGGCTGCAAGTTTTTCTTTAAAAGTGTGACTGAATATTTCTGCTGTTTATGCATTCATTTTACCTTCAGATGTTGTGTTGCATTCTCCAGCTCTGACAATATCCCATAGGGCACACGGTCAACACCAGTGAGGTTCACTGAAAGCATGGCCTCATTGAGATTGTCCAAACTGTTTAACAAAACTCCTGTGCAGTTGTCATCACAAGCTAAATAAACAATTTTAAGGAAGCAGTATTAATATTAAAATGAAGACAAAAAATACTGCACTTTTGATTTAGACAGTATGTGCCTTCATCTTTTGAGTTAAGAATGATAAACTATAATAACTCTGTAGTCTTGCCTGTCCCTTCTTGACCAAGAGGGAATTTATTCTGAATACATTCTCCTTAGGTTAGCACACATTAGAGCCCTATTGGTCCTGCTAACTATTGAGCTGCTTGCTGTATTATAATCTTATTGAGCCTATTTAGCTATTTTGCAATAAATCCACGTTGAAGCCACTCAGTCAAACAGGAATGGCAGACAGGAAATTAAAGCCTACAATCCTGTAATTCCATTTATTTCTCAGATTTTTTTTTATTTTACAAAATTAAACCGGAGTTCTAAATCCTGATTCATTATAGAAGCAGATTGCTGTACTAGATGTGTCTTTCTGCTACTTACACCCTCATAAAGAATTACAAGAGTAATAATTGGGGGAATATGACTTATTATTGGTAGAGAACGCCTATAAACCTGGCATAATTCCAAAAGTATTATTACAGCAACCTCACACCCAAAGGGTCTATGACATAGGAATTCAAGATTTTGCAATAAATAAGAGATTATACAGTCAGCAAAAGTCTTAAAATTATCTTTCCTTAAACTTGTTTGTAACACTAAATAAGCCAGTTTAAGGATTAACTGCTTGGTTGATGTTATGATCTCTGCTGTAGTTTCGTCTTTGTTCACAGAATGGTTGAGGTTGGATGAGACCTCCAGAGAACATCTTCTCCAAACCCCCCTGTTTTACAGAAATAATAAGTTGTTAGGGCTCCTTTCCTTCACAGAAAGAACAGGGCCTGACTTCATAAACCCATCCAAGGAATAACCATGTGCACACAAATATCACTGGCATGGACCGCAGACCCTTGGGAAAGTAACCAATTTAAAAACCACCTACACACACACTCGTCTTCCACCAGAAGATGCCTGGGCTCGCACTCCTCACAGAGCTGTCCTGTCACCCCCGGCTTGCAGAGGCACTGCCCCGTGGCACCGTCGCAATTCCCGTGGACAGAACCGCCCGGATTGCACTGGCACAGACGGCAGCTGCCACCAGGGAGCTGAGGGTCACCAAAATAGCCAGGGGAGCACCTACAGGGAGGAATGGCACACTGAACATCACGGGACATTCATCATGACATCAGATGTTACGTTTACTGATAGCTTGGGGTTTTTATTAATAGTTCTACAGTAACCAGCAAATCACTCCAGGTCCTTGAGCACTCATTTATGCATTTATGAACACTGAATAATCTGAGTACCCATACAGCTCATATTAACTAAACTGTCCTGTGGACTTGGGAATAAATTGGAACATCATGTGTAACTCACCTTTCACAGTACTGTCCTTCATATCCTGGGAGACAAGCATCACAGTGGTAATCCTGAGCACCTTTCAGGACACACGTGGGACTAAAACTAGAGAAAGGATAAACAAATACCTGCTGTCATATAAGTAAAAGACCATACAAAGACAGATAACACCTCCAGCCAGAGGTTAAATACTGTAAGCAACAGCATCTTCTGTTTAATCTGATTGCATTGCTCTAGAATTTTTATTTTAAATTAGTTGTGTTTGCTTTCCCAATGAGGCTCCATTATGGCAGAACATGCTAAAGCACATTATGGCCTTCCTTTGAAAAGGTAAGACAACGTAAAATGGGTGCTATACGATATGGCTATAGTATGTATTTAACTGAGACTTGCATGAGGACACCAGAATTGCTAGACTCTCATTCTGACTCAATTATACAAAAGAAGATGACAAATATGCCTCTTAAGCTTCTGAAAAAAACCCAGCCTGTACAGCATCTTGTTTTTCAAAATACAAAGTTAACTGTTCCTCTATACAAGCAGATGTATAAATTTCAGACAAAAGAGTATTTGTTCTTCCCCTTGGACTGATCTCATTAAAAGTTCCTGCATTGAGTGAGCATGGCCCAAATCTTCGTAAATACAAAAGTACTGTTCTTTGAATGAAGAAAGAGACTCACATTTGACACTAAACAGTATCACAGCAACTTAGTCAACTATCTATAAAACAGTCTATATGTCTGTTCTAGTCTTAGAGAAAGAATTGACTCACCTAACCTTTTTATTTTGAAATTTCATAGAGTTACCAGTACAGCTCAGAATGCAAGTTTCGCTTACTAAATAAAAATAGGCAGCATTCAAATGTCTAAAGCTTAAGGACACGTAACAGTAACCAGCCCCTATGGTCATAGTGTAAGAGGAGCAGGAGGAGTAGGAGGTTAGACGTACAACACAAGAAATGGGAATGGTAAAATGTACACTGGATTTAGTAAGTTCTGGTTACCTGACAGGATTGGCTCTGGGACAGGCACAAGGAGAGCAGTCACTGGCAGATCCAGTTACTTTCCCATAGTAGCCTGGGGCACAAGCATTGCAGTAATCCCCAACTGTGTTATCTCTGCAGCTCTGAGACACAAAATTCAGATGTTTAAAACAACAACAAACAACAGGACTAACTTTATCTACTTTATCAATACATGTGTACAGTTTCCAACAATGATCTCTACATGTCACTACCCACTGGTCAGCATTCTCTGAGTGAAAAAACTTTTTATGCAAACAGAATGCCAGCATATTTTCTCTTACATGAATGCCCCTTCAGGCAGGCTGACCTAATTTCTTTTTTAAATTTGTATAAAGTCTGCGTGTTTTTGCTACCATTAATCAATTCAGGTCGAGACATCATAGTGCAAAACAAAAAATCCTAAAACAAACAAACAAACAAAAAAAGAAAGAAAAATTAAATGGAATACCTGGTTTTCTATTTCAGCAAATGCTGAAGATTCTTCACAGTTAGGATTAACAGACACTACATTTGATTTGTCAGGAGTACTGATCAATAACCTGTGCCATTAATATTAAAACACTAAATTGGTATTATAAACACAATTTAACTGACTAGTCCCCCAAGTGTACAAAAATATTTTTCTGCCTTTTTAATTTTAAACTTTCTTTTCTCTTGCCTATACCACTCAGCTGGAAACATCTGAGTAGTAATCCCAAGACACAGATGACTTGCTAACCCTCAACAAGAAACTAAGAGGAAGAATGGTGAATATTCACCTCTGTGCAGGACCTATGCATCTTAGCCTTGTAAAAGTGAGAACCTTAGCTCTTACTCATGAGATACATACTTTTGTACAAACCTGAAAGCAAAAGAATGGCTTAGAAAAGCCTGAAGGACTAAGGAAACTCACTTAAAAACTAACTTCAAGAATGAATTCAGCAGAAGTTGACTTTGAACTAACCCAGTCACCACTGGAAAAATAAAGTAACTGTGGAAAAAAAAATTAGAAAAAAATACTGAGCAGTGCCAGGGAATGGACTTAATATGCCTGATTTGGTTAGCTGAGAATTTGCTGTCCATAGCCTGTCAGACCACAAGAGAGAGGAAATGTGTTAGTCATATGTGACCACTCTTTGCAACCTTTGGGATGAAATGAGAAAAGTGAGCAAATCAACTTACCTGAGGCATATCCCTACAATGGTGTAGTCTCTGGGCATTAAAAAAAGCCTCATTTAAAGCTGCCCAGAGGATTCTCTTCCTGAGAAAGAATTTACCTTTGATTTAAGTCTGTGGTGCAGTATGGCTTACTGCATCCTTTATTTCTTTTTTTGTGTGCCTAGGCAGACCTTGTCCAGAAGCCCAAAAATCTCAGAGAAAAATAGACAAATTCAACCAATATGGAAGTAATATTAAAAGTAAGATTAAAGCTAAAGTAATTAATGATTTTGAGTATGTTAGTTCCCCAAAACCTTGCTAATTTTACTGAATGGACCGTAAGGGAAACTGTTCAGATTTTCCATTTTTCAGAGTTCTGGGGTGCAAAAAAAAATCACATTTTATCCAAGTAGTACAGCCATATACTTCTCCTAAAAACTCCTTGGATAGGTTACTGCCATTGTATGCTCAGGTGAAATCAATAGAAGAATGTATAAGATGTACATACCAAGCACTTTCCAGTGCCAGGGTCACAGGTGTCACTGTGGTTGTTGCACTGACATGGCACACAAGGTGCTATCAGAGTGTGAGGCTCTCTTACACTGAGTTCTGTGTGCTTTCCCCTGTAGTATCCTGGAGCACAGCTCTAGTTGTAAGGGGAGTAAAATAAAATTTTAAAGAAATTACCACAGCCATCGACAGCAACAATAATTTTAAAAGACATTTAAGTATTTTTTTTTTAACTTTCACACTATTAGACACACAAAAAGGATTCAAGGGTTCAGTACCTGGCAGGACAATCCAGTGTAACCAACAGGACACCTACATTGCTCTACAAGATGAGCTAGAGGTCTGCCTAGATGCATTTCTTCAAACTTGACTGCAGTTTCCATTGAGATATTTGCAATTCTACAAGATATATGCAGAAGAGAGTGTGAACATCTAAAGAAGCACAAATGCCAAAAACAAGATCTAAAAACATTTTCGTGCTTCATGCTTCAATACATAATCTTCCATAATTTCCCACGCAAACATCTCACAAAATGAAGATTTTTTACTTATTTATGGGACTTAAGAATCTACAACCAAACACATCACAAATTATTAGAAGTAATAAATGTTGATCCCTCTTGGTTGGAAAACTTCCCAAACCCACCACGCAAGAGTATGTAATTCTTCCTCAGAAATATTAGACAACTATATTTGTCTTATGCCACGATTTTGGACAGAGCTAACAAAAAGATAATTGAGGGCAAGTGAATCAAAAATAACACAAAATCTGGAGGTGGAATCAGAGCTTCTTCAGAGCTGTGAAGATGTACAGACATTGGGTTTTCATTGGATGCACCTTTGTTTGTCTTGTTTGTTTCCAGATTGACAGATGAAATGATGATATCCCTTTCCCCTCCCTCTCATTAGCAACAGTTCTGGACAAAATGGTAATAAAATGCTGCTGTTCTGAGGTTGGACTCTCTTATTACCATTGCCCAGAGTGTGTCAAGCTACAGGAGACACCTATATTGATACAAACCCAAGAACTCAGGGGACCATGTGCTCCAACTGAAAAAATAAACAAAAAATTCAATATCCTTAAAATTAAGATGAGATAGGAATATTTTAGAAAATATGAAATATTTAACTGTATCATCAGTCCTGCATCAGAACACTGCATCAGCCCATGCTCCTTTGTGTGTTTTGCTATCAAAGTGAGCAGCAAAGTTATTTAGTGTTTCACAAAAAAGAATTCAAGAGGGATTCTGCTGCAATTAAAAGTCATAAATGTTTTCTTGTCAGAGGAAGAGCAGAAGACATAAATAGGAAATTGAAAATTTCTCTGAGGTAAGTCTTTAATGTATAGCCCCGTTAGGGCTATTTGTAAATTAAAATACAGCAGATGCAATACAATAAATGCAATCAGAGGTTGCTTTACCTGCTTTGCTGTAATCCTTGGCCATAAGCTGCCTTGATAAGGATGTATTCAACATTGCTGAGCACAGACATGAAGTCAGAACGTAAGACAGGCTCATCAGATACAGAGTTAAAATACTTCCAAGAATCCTAGGGAAACAAAACACATTTATTATTATTATTTATTTATTTATTATTAAAATAGGAACATTAATGTTTTCTTCAAGGTAATGCTGTGTTCCTGCTGTGTTTTGGCTTACCTCCTTCATTTCTACTTCCTTGTCAGTTCTTATTCCATTTTCTGGAGAAGGGATGTCTACATAGATGACCAACTTGCTGGTGTGACCTCCTTTCATTAGAATCTGTGGCTCAAAATTTGAGGTTCCAAAGCCATCCAAAGCATAAAAGGCAACAGTATATCTCAGCTTCCCTCCGTAGGCCATGAGCTGTTTGGATTAAAAGTTATTACTATTATTTGGTAAGGTTTAGTAAGGTTCAAGCTGCTAGTTGAAAGTATCTTATCATCATCTCTAGACTGGAAAACTGCCAGTCCGTTGAAGAATTGGCAATAAAACATGAAAATTGACTTAAAACTCAGTGGCTTTTCCACCAAGGTTAAATACATACTTCTAAAAAGCAGTCTTAGTTTCTTTACCCAGACCCTCTCAAGCTGTGCATTTCAATTTTCATTCAATTCCTAAGCAATAGAGACTTCATGATCTATATACTGATTCTAGCATCAAGGTTGAACATTCTTTTGGGTTTCTACAACAAAACCAAATATATCACTGTTTCCCCCCCACGGAATCTGTGAAATAATTAAATATGGGTGTCACCAATTTACAGGGTCACAAAAAATCTTGTTAGGAAAGGGTAAATACATTGTTTGTGCTTGCTGTAAGTTCTATCACTGAATAGTTACAATATTAGGAGCTAGGAGAATAGAACTAACATAGAAATATGTTATGAAGATAAAGTTACTATTCTAGAGTAAAAGCGTGCCTGTCGGACAGCAAAGTTAACTACAAAGCATTCCAAGTATTTAATGTTCTTACCTGGTCTCCCTGAAACTGCTCTGGCAACTTCCAGTAAAATGTTTCTGTATTTAAGTGTTTTCTGACTATGCCAGCATCCAATAAAACATCAGGAAATTGTGAAAATACTCCTTCCACTGTTCCAGTCAGGTTACTTTGAGCTACTACATGCAGAATAGCCTGATCTGGAGTTAATGTTATCTGCAACACAAAGAGCAAGAGATTCATTCAACAAAATATCCTGTTTACAATTTTAGCTTCTTTGAAAAAGTCAATAGTCCATCTTAGAGTAATAAATGCCTGACCCAAAAAACTGGAAAACACATTTGATATTTACTTTTTTAAGAAGTGAAGATTGAATCACAAGGTTTCAAAAATAAGAGTATGACCATTTACCACTTGCTTTCTTTTCTGTTCTGACCTATGACACTGGCCCCATAATCCAGTCAGGACATTCAACCTAATCCATTAAATGTGCACACCAGTGTGATACCTAACATGAGGGCAGCAGCAAATCTGTGTGATTATATTGCTTTACTTACAGGAATTCTCACATGGTCTTCTAGTTCTGAACACGATGTAGACATCCCAAAACAGAAGCATGGAGTACATCCTAGTGCATTGTTAGCAGACAGACCAAAAGTTCCAGGTTTACACTCACTGCATTGTAGACCAAAAACATTTTCCTGGAGGATATTTCAAAAAATAAAAAAAAGTTAACAGCACACTCATAACACTTCACTATCTAAATGAAAGATGATTGTTTTTGGAAGAAAAATTAGTTGCTACACAAACTACATAGCAGAATATCAATTATTGTATGCAATCTGTTTTACTGTGCAGTACATTACTTTTTTCATTTTTTTCCAATGCTGTTTTGCTTTCTTTGTTTAAAAAAACAAACAAACAAGCAAACAAACAAAAAAACACACAAAACTCCCCTCAAACAACCACAGGACATTTAAGTTAAACTCATATATTTGACTGTCTATCAAAAATTAGCAGCTATGTATTTCAACTCAAGACGGAATTTCCTCCCAAACCTGCATCTGGAAAATGAGCTCTAAAAGCCAAATAAAATGCTCAGTATGAATAGGAGTCAAGGGTCTATTTTTGCACTCAATTCCCAACTGGTAAGCTGGACCTCAAAAAACACCCAAAACTACAGTCAATGCCCACCAGTACCTTTAACCAGAGATTGGACAAACACCTATGAAGGCATAAATTTGTTGTCTAGAAGTAAGTTTTCTAACACTCAGTCTTTCAAGAACTGACTCCCATATTTTCAGAAAAATCTACTCTGTGTTCTTAATGTTTCCTTTCCCATATACAAGAATATCAGACTTCACTATTAGCGATATATCTGATTTATTCTTAAGCACTTTCTTTGGTTCCAGCATAGGAGATTAATTCAAATTGCAACATAAACATATTTCAAAAAACACTGAGATTCTCCATATAGTATTTATTGGTTTCTTCCTATCATTATAATTTGAATTTTCAAAAAAGTAGGCTGTTATCATCTGAACTAATGCGTTGTTTCCAAACCTAATAAAACCAAATGTGTACGAACAGAAAAACTTGACTGGTTTTCAATTTTTCTTGACTAATAGTAAGATCTGTCACAGAAAATCCTTTAGCAGTGATCTAGGTGTACTCATAAATGACACAGATTGCCTTTTGAAGTCCTTTCAGCCCTGTATCTTCCTTGACTTTAATGCAATCAATGTCTAGAAAGCACTAATGCTTTCCCAGAAGGGGCCCAATAACTCGGTACCTTGCAGGTGCAGACGCCAGTGTCTTCTTCACAGCCACAAACTCCTCCGGTGCCATCACACGTCTCCGCTTTGGTTCCGCTCAAATCACAGTCACAGGCAACACAGTCCGGGTAGTCTCTGTAGCCTAAGGCACACCTGGAACAGTCTCGTCCTCCAAATTCAATTTGGCACTGGCATTGACCTGTCAGCACATCGCACTGGAGATTGGCTGAACCAGCTTTGCTACAGTTGCAAGCCTTAGCGGAACAGAAGAAATGTTCATAAATAGCAGATCTCTAAAAAAAATTTTTTTACGGCAGAGACAGCACAGTAAATTTAAAAATTATCCTTAAAACTCAACGTTTGTCAACAAATACTGTACAATAATAAAAGGGAAGAAATTCCACACAGAAATTAGGCTGTTTGGTTTGCATTCTAGCAAAGAACTGCATTTTCAGTAAACAGTGGATGGCAAAAAGTGGCAAAAAGTAAGAAGCTTTGTTGGTTCCCAAATATGGGTTGGGAACCAAAGGAGTTGAAGGAATTCGTTCCAGAAAACAAAAATACTTAATTTACAGTACTAGTAATTGAGTACAGCAAGTAAATTAAATAATGTTGTATAAATGCTGAATGAAAGAAATCTGTAAGTATCATCATTTTATAAATGTGACAGAAAGGAAAATCTTAAAACTAACATTCTTTTAAGATTTCAAGAAGCATTAATAGCTTCTGCATCTTGCTCAAGCTACTTTTACTATTTAATGAGGAACCAAGAATCTCATTGCATCCTAAAGGTGGGAATCTCAGCATGCGGTGCAGCTCAGTACCAAAGGAAAACTCTGTTTCCTGGCAGAGTATATCCTTCATTATGCAATTAGTAATATGAACCTGTTATTACAAACATGCAAAGTGGGTGTACTTTATTTTTCATTCTTTTTTGAAGCAGTCTGGATTAGCCTTCACTCCTTATTTCTTATCTGCGATTATTTCACAAGTCCAATTTTGGTCTGTGTTTATTTCTAACTGAACAGGCAAAAAGTACATTCATGTGCCATCATCTACTGTGAGCATTTTCCCTGAGTTATTTTGCTCATTGGCTCTCTTTGAGATAAAATGTCTTTACCTTACCAAGTCCTGCATGTCAAGACCCACAAATTCTGGAAGAATTACTGTCTATCCTTTAGCATTCTTCACAATTTTTCTGGTTACCCACAGCACTCTTTGTATTAAGCAGTTTTTACTCTAGTATCAGCTACTATAATGCCCAGTTTAATACAGTTTATGGTCACACAGGTTGATAACTTTGGCTCTCAGGAATCAGTAAAGGTCCACAGCTCTGAACACCAAACTCTAAGATACTAATAATTTACATGTATTCAATCTCTAACTATTTACAATAAAGATAAATAAAGATTCTAAGGCACAAAGCACTGTGCTGCAGCACACATGAAAAGGATTGTAATCTAAACAAGACCACAGCTCTGCTACACTACTGCACACAGAAATGGATACTAAATATCACGAAAACCTCTAGAACCAGAGCCAGATTAAGTAACCATTTATGCATTCTGTGCTGCAAAACCAGATAGTCTGGGCTTCTCAGCATCTCCCCCATTTCAGCCATGTAAAGAGCTTGCAAAGAGTGTCTCCTGGGTTTGCCAGAAGACATTACTCCTGATCTTAAACTACCACATCTGACTATTCAGCATAGGGAATATCCATCTGTTGGGACTATTATCTGGAGATCACATAACTGTTTGTGGCATCAAGAAAGGATCTAAAATACTTTAGAGTATTTCACATTCATTACTGTGATGCTGCAATCAAAAGGAATGACAAATAACCTAGCAAAAGTGAGCAACTGCATGTTTAATGGCACCTGACCATTGGCAAGTGCTGTGGAATCACCCTCAAAGGAAATGCACAAGGACCAGCACATTGTGTTTGCAGTATGTTAGGTAAGAATGACAGTAAGCTGACAGCTAGCACAGCCGTGGTTTAAAGACCAGTTGCCAACTATGTTACTATAAATCACTAAGATGGTTAACTCTGAAGACTTATTAGGACTACTTTATCATCCTTACTCTAAAGAATTAAAGAGAGAAAAAGGATGCCAATTTGGCTGACACGTAAATGCTTACCGCGTGTAATGACAGACCTCATCACGTTGATTGTATTTGTGGTTTCTCCACTGAAGTTACCCATTACATTCATGTAATTGAGGCTTTTTAAAATGTCAACACTTATAAAATAGTTTGGACCAATGCCATATCTGACAGGAATTTACTGCATTAATCTAAAGGCACAAATGATTGCTATTCCTTGGATCTGCACTGACTTGGCATTTTATTGCTTAATCATAAGCATTAAGCTGAGATAATGGGAGCTATCACTGTTCCATCCATGAAAAATTAACTACATTATACCATTTAAATTATAAATTTTCAGAAAAAAATGCCTGCAGTAAGTTTCAAAACACTTTCAATGTTCTTAAATCTGTAATATTATCACTTATTGATTTGCACAGAAACGATGTTCCCAGTTGCCTCTTGCTGCTACAAATCTGGTTTAGCATCACTATTTAAACACCTAAATGCTAGAATACACACCTCACAATTTCAATGTAAACTGTGCACCTATCCAGAATAAACACTCTGATAGTATTTTCAAAGACAGTCCTCTTAGAAGGTTCCTCAATAAACATTGTGCCATCTGTTGTTTTGCTGTTTTTTGTTTTAATGTGAGCATGTTGCATTAACACTGAGACAGAATAAAGATCATAAGATCATAGTTCTCAAAAAAAGAGTCCAATTCTGACATTCGTATAAGGCAAATTTCTTTCAACAGCGATGGCTTTTCACCCAACCTACCATACCTTGCAACCAAGTTTAGGAGAGAGTCCCCAGTAATTTTCTTCACAGAGTTCACACTTTTGTCCCTGAGTGTGAGGGGGACAAATGCACTGGCCAGAATCAGCATCACAGTTGTTCAGAGTATGGGCACAGTCACAGGCTGCAAGAGAAATAGCACCAAATGGTAACTTTATCCATGCTTTACTACAGAGAAGAAACTCCAAGACCACCAATAGTCTTACTTTTCTTATGCAGTACATTTGTCTGTTCCATTAAGAACTCCTTGCCTTCCCTAATCACTGAGAAACAAATCACGACACAGTGACATTTCATCTTTTTACTGGAAGCCCAGTATTGCTTAATTTACTGGTAGCCCATTATTACTTAGCCTATTTGGTGCTTCAAAAAGCGGTGTAGCACTTCCACAGGGGGATCAACAAGACCAAATAAAATTACTTTTGGAGTACAGTATATTTGTAGGAAAACTTTTCTATTATAGGGGACACAAAACTCATCAGGAGATAAGCTAATGTTCTCAAGCAGGTGAAAGGAATAATCTCAAGAATTGCTTATTGAATAATAGGGATATAGATAACTTTTTATAATAACTAACTACTGCAGGGTGCACTTGTCTATTTAAGAAACAAAATAATATTCGAGTTAAAAATTTCAGGGAAGTGATTTTATTAATCTTTTTGGTAGCATTTAAGTAATTTCCAATAATGAAATGGTTAAAGGCACCCAAAGGATCTTTGATTCTTAGTAGAGACAACGCATATTCATTACAAAACATAATCTTATTACAATCTCACTGCATATTCCATTTTAATGTACTGTTTGAGGCATGAAAAAAGTAGTTTTGTCTGGCTGAAGAAAAGGCAGGCATTCCTTTAGCTACACTGTATGGAAAAGGGCATCTTATTAATGTGAGCAATTAGGTTTTGATGGCATGTTCTCCTATTAGATGAACAATTTCTTCCTTATCATGACAAAAAATTGCACACAGAGGTGATGATGGGAAAACAGATTCAATGACTTTTTATCGAAGTATGAAACACATCTTTAAGAGTTAAATAAAAAAAATAAAGTAAAAAATCTTTAGGAATAGATCGTCACTTTCCCAACTACAGAAAAAAAGGTTTCATTCTCTTTGAAGGACTGAAGGGTTTTGTAGTAAAGAGACAAAGGAGCTATTAAGGATGTAATATTTCTCTCATCCACCCTTTATGAGTTATTTCATAGCCACCACCTTTTACAAGGAGCCACACAGTAAGAAATGTTTTGTTCCCTAGCTTAATCAAAGTATTAGCAGACCTTCCTACACATTCTTCTCTATCATCATCAAAACAACCGACCTTTGCCAGAGTTCAAATACAACATACTGCTGAAAGAAATTCCAGACAAACTCTGGAAGGATCATGGATTAGAGCTTACGTGTGCAACCACCATCCTGGAATGCATAAAAGCCATGAGCACAACGATCACACTTCTCTCCAGCCACTCCTGGCACACAGTGACACTGCCCCTGATGATCACAGTCCTCGGACACCGAGCCAAACTGACTGCAGTTGCAGGGAACACAGCCAAGCCCAGTAAGGAGCCCATAATATCCGTTCTGTTGGAGAAGAAATAAATAGATTTGTACTGTTTCATAAATTTTTGAAAACACTACAGTAGACACCCTTGTTTTCTCTTGTTTCCTCCCCATGATGTCTGACCTGCATGAATCTTGGCCAGCACTATGTGACTGCTGTGGAAAGACTTCCTGGCATTATCTCTTCACTGTTGCCAGCTATAAAGCAATATGCACTCGGGTGAAAAACTCAACCCTGAAATGCTCTCATGGACCTCTAATCTCACAAGCAAGACACTATGTTTTGAAGTTTGATGTTATTCTAATTTAAAGACTTGCATGAGGTGAGAGTGGGCTGTGCTGATCAAGCACAGATACCTGTGACTATGAATGAAAGCCCAGAACGGGGCAAGTCAGTGACCCAGTGTACATGTGTGTGCAAAGTCACTCAGCTGGGCTGGCACAAAAGGTGGTAATTGGGCACAGATTTCCTGCTCTGGTCTCTGATGTAGTTCTTCACTTAACACAGACTGGAAATTGCTGGTTTGTATCACCAGTGAATATTTGCTCCTTGTTGTAACAGGCCTGCCTTTCAGCTGAATCCCTTGTTGGCATGCAGCCAACATGATGTATGTATTATCACCAACCACATTTCTTCAGATATTCCCTACTCAGACTTCATTTTACAGAAGCACAGCTCTAAGATCCCTTCAGGTTTGTTAACACTGTTTGGTTTGATTTCTGACTGCACACCGTCAGCACCAGCCCGAACAGCCATATACTCCTGCATAGGGTGCTGAATCAATTACGTAGCTTCACATCTGCATGGAGCACATGCAGAGCAATTTTCAGCCAAAAATCTCTGCAGACAAACTTTGGTCTCCACTCCACAGGCCCCTCTCCCCCAAACCTATTTGCTGCTATTCTCTGTATCTGCTCAAATCAAAATCTACAGATAAAGAGGAAGACAAGAAAACCTATACATTAGCAACAAGTAACACATCTGCTTACCAAGCATTTATCACATCTTTCTCCAACTATATTTGATTTGCAGGAGCAGATGCCTGTCTCATGTTGACAAGTACTTGAAAGGGAACCATTCACGTGGCAGGCACAGGCTTGTGTTCAGACAAAAAGAAACCAAATTAAAAAATTATTCATGTGTATCTATAGCAATTCATTACTATACAGAATTCAAGATCTGGTATATGATGTGTTTCATCTGTTTATATCCCACAGATGCTAATATACCACAAAAATGCCTGTGCATTTGGACTAAAATTGAAAAAACAAAACACCACCAAATAGCTGTATTTGAGAAGCTTTTTTCTTCCAGTCCTGTATGTGACATTCAGAAGAAGGAAATGTGTCCAGCATGACACTAGAGGGACAGTGTTAAGCGAACGAGTAAGTTCCAGGCATACCAAGTGTAAAACCCTAACACAATACATTCCCCTTCCTCAGCCTAACCCAACCCCAGAGTTTTCAACCTGCACTAGCCAACTCACAACTTGAAGGTTAACTCTTAAAGCAAAGGTGCACACATCCCCATCCATTTTGCACATGAACACTACATTTTTGTGTCTTTCAAACATTAAAAGTAATAAAAATAACAGCTTACCACGACAGTTTTTGTCAATCACTGCATCCCCATAATACCCATCAGCACACTTTTCACAGTGGTGACCTGCTGTGTTCCCCAGACATTTTAGGCACTGTCCTGTGAAGGGATCACAGTGGCCCTCTTCTTGAGGGTTTACGTTGCCATTGCATTCACAAGGAGCACACGACTGTCCAGGCATAAGAGGATTCCCATAGTAACCATTGGCACACCTGCATCAGAATTTAAAAACTTTGTCAGCTGTAGTGTGGTCATGTCATACACTCTCCTCACTGAAGGGAGTTTTTCCTATTAAATTTTAATCTAAAGTGTCTCTGTATTACAATGAAAGACAAAACAAGAAGGAAAATGTTATTAGTAATGTTCTGTAAATGTGCTATGAATAATATAAGGAAGATAGGATTATAAACACCTAGTGATGGCAATGATATAGATGTTTCACCCAAAATTAGTGCACATACCTTTCACATTGAGAACCAGTATAGCCTGGAAGACATTTGTCACAGACAATTCCACCTTCTTCACTCAGCTGGCAAGTGGGACTGAAACTATTAAGAATATTTATGGCAGCTGGTATCAATGCACAGAATCACAACACTTCTGCAAACATTCAATATCCACCCTTCCTTGCACTTAGCTATATAAACACACAATTGCAATCTTTTAAAATGCTTTTAACATTACAATGTGACAAAATAAACATATAATTTTCAAAAACCCTTGGGTTTTTTTTTACTTTAAAAGCAAGATTTTAAAACTTCCTGAAAACTTGGCTTTCATTCTAGCAAAGCTGTACAGTTGCTGTACTGAGTTCCTTTTTTTCAGATACAACACTTCTGTCCTTCTACTGTTTTCTGAAAAACAAGGAAGATAACCATGGTTTTGGTGCAAAGTTCAACAACAGGTTGAATTATTACTTTCATCCACCATGCAAAATCGTGCCAGTCCACTCAGCCTCTCTTAGCCTAGTCTATATATTTGTCTACCTCAAAAAACAATGTTTCTATGAGATACACACAAACAAAGATGAAGAAAATAAAATCCTTTTCTCTCTCCTTCAGACGTAATGACATCTTTCTTTATCTCACTTTCTGGTTTTTCTGAAGATGTGAAAGACAGTATTGCATAAGAAGCTTACTTGTTTGCAGCAGAACTCAAAGGACATGCACAGGGCTGGCAGTCCTCAGACGTTCCTTGGGATGGATTTCCATAGAAGCCAGGCAAGCACTGATTACAGAAAGGTCCTGTTGTGTTGTGTTGACAAGCCTGTGAGACACAGAAAAAAAATTTTGTATTTTCTCTTGATGGTTTTTCAGCCCCTGAGAGATTCCTGCAGCAGTCTGCACAAAGTATGACATCCAAGGAAGCCATTCTTCAAGCCATGAAGAACTGCCTAGAACTCTGAAAATAAGTGTTTGATTTTTTTCTGAGTTATGACAATCCTGATTGGTTTTGCCTACATTTTAGAATATACTTTATGAAACTAGCCGCGTTACTTATACACATTTAAATATATTTCACATATTGCACACATTTGCAGTAACAAACTTATATAGTTTTTACTGGTGTTTAGCCATTTTATTTCAGTAACCTTTAATTTTCAGAAGACATCTGAGAGCTAAATTTTCTCTTCACAAGGTAATGTGCAATTTCCACTGGTGTTAGTCATGGAAGATGCACATATATCTGAAAACACATATTCACTGCTTAAATTTATTCTTTTCAGGAACCTGCAGCAAGCAAAGTCAAGATTTTTATCAGCCAGTATATGATGGCATTTTTGTATTAGTTCTGACTATTCCCTACTTGAAATGATAAACTGAAACAAATTCTTTATTGGAAAACACATTAATGGAGTCTTGAAACATACTCTGAACAACGGAAACCAACAAAAATAAACACTTGGTACCCATAGCTTGAAATTACGCACACTGTAAACTTGTCTCTCACAGTCAAAATTCTCTCTTACTTTCTAAATAGATGTTGAAAACACAGAACACTTTGAAGGATGACTTACAAAGCAAACACCGTGAATGTCACACTCAGTTGCATGCGCATTGCACTTGCAGGGTTGGCAAATACCTCCGAAGAGTATTCCATCCACACGGTAGTACCCAGGCAGACAGGACTGAAAGGAAATGAAGGTAGAAAAAGCAGTAGCATTATGTGTGTTGGAAATACACATCAAAACTTTTTCAAAGAGTGCACTTTTGACCACCTACCATCCAACCCATTCACATTGTGGTAACTGAATGGTCTTTCAACCCTATTGATGTCAGTCTAGCTCTTTTCTGGTGTTTGTTTTCTACCTGCACTGGATAAAGGGGATGAGAATTAACTCCATAAAACTTTGATTCATCCCTTTGTTCCCTGGAGGAATGAAAGTTAACTTTTGTGTGGTTTAATATGTGAAATTCCTTATTATGGAACAATAGAAAAGATAATTTACCACCTCTGCAAAATCATTAACAATGCTATAGCACAAGGCTTCATACTGAAATTATTTGTCAAAATAATACCTGCTATTCTGCAGTGGGACTGTGCCTCTCTAAATCTTCTATTTACAGATACACAAGACACCACCTTGCACAATGCATTTCACCCCTGTGGGTGCTTCCAAAAGCTAGCATTCCTCCCTGCTAAAGTTCTTTATTGCCTCCATAAACTTAATGGCACATAACAGGAATAAACAGAACATGACCCAGCTCCAGAAAGAGTGCGATTAATGAGTAAGGTAAGCTCAAAATAGCTTCACAGAGCTTTAACAGATGCTCCCTCTGAAACACTGATATTCTGAAGTATATCATCATTTTTTAGTACCATGAAAAAGAATTCAAGAAATAAGTTTAAAATCCCATTCAAAGTATCTGAAAGAAAATATCTTCAGGATTGCGTAAAGTATAGTAGGCAGCAATTCACCACAGAACATATACTTTAATGGCAGTTTAATTAAAGGCAGCCTGCCTTTAAACCTAGATCCTTTACAATAGGAGATAATTTTGCATACACAAGACACTGTAAGAGGTTACCTCACAGGATAATCCGGTGTAACCCTGAGGACATTCACAGAATTCCACATCTGGTGCTGAAGAAAGATCTATAACATTTGCGCTTGCAGTATCTAGGGTCACAGAGTCCAGCCTAGGGTTAAACAGGAAAAAATCACATCATTTGTTTCCCCAGACTTGATCTTCAGCAGGACAGTTTGCTTCTGGGGAGGTAACACCACTGAGCACTGCTCCCTGGCAGGGACAACTGAGGAACAGGCACAAATCTCTAAGAAGTCTGTGATCATTCTCTTATCACAGCATTTGCAGTCCTGGGAGTAGATGTCTCCTGTTTTCATTATTGTTAATAGAAGAGACAACCTTGTCAGCCACAGGTGACATTTTTGTAAGGAATCTTTACAAACATTCCATAAAGATTAACACACTATCCCCAAATGAACATAACTTTCACCAGAGTGCTGTGGGTACACAAAGAAAATTTAGTATCAGTTTCTATTTTATTGACATGAAATGCCACTAAATGACAGAATTGTCAGAGAATATTTTGAGTTGAAAGGGATCATCAAGTTCAGCTCTTAAATAAATAGCCCATAATGTTATTTGAATCCATAACTTTACTGTTATTAGCACCATGCTCTAAATAGGGAATGAGGAAGAAAGGTTGTCAGTGAGTGTAAGGAAATTAAGTAATTAAATGATGAAGCTGATTCCCTTGAGAGCAATACAACTTTATTCCTGCGTCTTGGAGAAGAGGTGAAACAAAGACCTGTAAGATCTGACACAGATACTGCCAATGCTGCTTTGAGACTATGGAATGATCAACTAATCCACTGCAGCCTAATTTTCCTAAAAAGTACTCCCTTAGAGATGAGTCTCAATAACATCCACAAACAAACATCGAAAGAAATTACAATCAATGTCTTCACTGATAGGTTTTCAATAATCAGTGATGGATTAACTTGCCACATACCCAAATAAGCATACTGTAGAGAGTTCTGGAGGCACTTCCCCCCCCCAAAAAAGCAGCCATTGTAATAAGGCTTTTATGCATTATTACTTTAAAGCAGAAGACAACATCTCTGCTGTCAGATATCTTTAAAATCGAATGTTCCTTACCATATCCTACATATGACTATGCTTTGGGGACAAATACTGGTCTTAAGAAAATTCAATAAACAACTTTTTTTCTAGAAACTATTAACATAAAACTTCAAGAATACTGCCACTAAGAATCATGACTCATATGCAGACAAATAATAGAAGTATATAGATTAAATTGAATATTTTATGTCACTTACCTGTACACAGCCTTTTTGGCAATGTTGTAGTTGGCCCTGATCAGAAGATGGGTCACATTTGCCAGAACAGTCATCAACATTTCCCGGTCTATTGCCTTTTTTGTATTAAACTCTATGAAATTCTCTGATACAAATCTCACTGAATTAGAATACTCCTCATATGGCTGTAATGACAAGCCTGCTGCTCTTGTACTCAGAATTTGCCCATTACCCTGAAATTGAAGGATAAGAGAAAACATTTTCCATATTTGCACGTGAATTTTATTAAGCAATAACATTTAGTGTCAAATACACATCCATGTAACACAGAGAAGAGGCAATCAAATTAAATTCCTTGCATTAAGAAAAAGTAAGTAGAAGGTCAACATTTCCTGTGGCTTCAAGACCACAATCTCATTCTCTCTCAGTTCAGAGACTTCAGAATTTTTTTGTAAAAGAATAAACTGAATTACAAAAATCTAATACCTCTACAAAACAGAATCTCCTTTCTCCTTTGTTCTATTGCTAAGTACATATAAAAAAATTATGGTTTTGGAGATGCCTGTATTCAATATAGAGCCTTACTTTTTAACTGCAACATAAATCTAGAAAAGTAAGCAATCAGCAAGAACTTGTTTCATAAGCATAGGTCTTTCCAGTTTATTGCAGTTTGTTTTGTAAACACAGTTTTGTACATTTGGTAATAAGCAACTCACCCACATATACACAGATTAAATTCTAGGTATTTAGCATTTAAAAGTAGTACTATATACCTACAATTTCAGACAAATGGATTAGAAAATCAGAGAAATGAGTAGTAATAAAATTTTGGTAGTGACTTCTAAGGGACTTAAAACTGACAAAACTACTACTGTAGAAATACTATTTTATTTTTTAACCCCTTCATAGATTCTTAATAATGTCTGAATAGTAACAAGCTGACAAAAATCCACCTGAATGATGACATCCACACTAGACACTATATCACTGTCCACGCTCTCCATTGGAATGTCATAAGATACGGTATACTTCAAGTCTCCACTAAAAGCTGTGAGCTGAAATAACAAAAAGCAGAATCTTAACAACACAATAACCTCCAGCTAACACAAAGAAATTACATAGGTCAGTACAATGTCCAAATTATAAGACAATTGTAGGCTTACAAATACCACTTTATAGAAAAAGTTTAACATGCCATGAGGCACAGGGACAAGAGCTGGCTTGTTGCTGTGCAGGTGGTGAGAGGTAGCTCAAAGCTCTACAGGTGATTCAGGTAAGTGCCCTCATTCAGTGAAACACTAACAGGACTCCGAACAGACAGCTGAGGTGTACACTATCATTCTAGCCAAGGGGCGCAGCATGTTGGAGTTTTTCACATTCCATACAACACCTTCCGGGCTCCTTAGCCCCACACCTGCTGCTGACTACTACAAAGTAAGCTAGCCAACAATTAGAGCTATTTTAAATGAATAAGAAATCAGAATTTGAGTGAGTGTTGCCCTGTGCAAAATCTGCTCCTTAAGGTTACACTTTTTACATTTGTTTTCATTTACTGTGTCACTATACTAATAATAAACACAGCTTCATGGGCAGAGAAAGTGGACTGGAAACAATTACAGGTAAGGCTGCAAGGGTCTCCTCTGCTCACACTGGTGAGGCCACAGCTGGAGTTCTGACTCCAGTTCTGGGCCTCTCAGTATGAGAGAGATGTGGACATACTGGAAAGAGTCCAGCAAAAGGCCACTAAAATGATTAAGAGTCTGAAGCATCTTTCATATGAGGAAAGACCAAGAGTAGCAGTAGAAAGACCTTTTGTCCCACCTACAAAAGGCTCAGAGAGGTCTTATCTATATGTACAAACACCTTAAGAGAGGGTGCAAAGAGGGTGGAGCTGGGCTCTTTTCAGTGGTCTCCAGTGCCAGGAAAAGTCACTGACCACAACCTGAAATACAGGAGGTTCCTGCTGAACATCAGGAAACACTTATTGTTAGGGTGCCCAAGCAGTGGCACAGGTTGCTCAGAGAGGTTGTGGAGTCTCCATCCTTGGAGATATTCAGAAGCAGCTCTCTGATCATGGTACTGGTTAACCTGCTGTAGGTGTCCCTGCTTGAAGACAGAGATTGGGCAAGATGATCCCCCGAGGTCCCTTCCAACCTCAACTATTCTGTGATTCTGCTGCAAAAACTAGGACACCTACAGCTTTAGCTAGTAAACAGGGAAAAAAAATAAAGACCAGTTATTTGGAAACAGAAGATGGCCAACAAGCAGGTAAGAGATTTTAATGGTCTCATCTACAGTTATTGGGCAAGGCATAAAGGGTTTAAGTTTTGGGATAGGAATCAAATGCATGGTAAAGTGAGCATATAACTCAGTAACAGTCAAGAGAGGCAGGGAAGGAAGTGGAGAGGTGGATGAACTCAAAGTGCAAAAAGAGGGTACTGGGAATGTCTGCACAGGAATATTCTGATTTTAAAAGCAGAGATACTGAGTAATACTTGATAATACTGAGCTTTATGTGTACCTTTGATTACAGAAACTATATATTTAGAGCAACAGATTATGGTTAAGACAGAGAACCTAAGGAGCTTTGACTGCTTAGCTGAGTACTTACTTTATTTCCTAGATATGCCTCAGGTGCTGACCAGTAATAAGTATTTTTCAGTACTTTCACAGCCTCAGTGTTGTTAATACTTATTTGATGGGGTCCATCAAATTGGCTTCGTTGTGGCTGCACACTCCTTGTTTTGTACAGATCAGTAACAAGCCATCCAGTCATGTCTGAAACCTACAAGAGTAGTAATATTAATGGATGTCGGGCAGTTGTGTCACTGAGAAAGCATTCACCTCTTCCTAGATATTCATTCAAACTGATGGATCTAGAACACTTCCATTAGCTAAGTCTGACACCCAACACATGCAAATATGCCACTTCAGACTCAGATGGTCTCCACCTCTCTATTTGACAGGAACAAAAATACAATGAGTGTGATTTTCATCCTTTCAATAAAATTAACATTATGCCTATGCAGCTCCCTGAGAGAGAAATGCAGAATTTCAAAGGCTTCAAGGCCACTTGCCCCCATTTACAGACAGGGCTGAGCTGGAGGAAAGCAAAAACTAGAGTCCCAGAAGAGGGACAGAGATGAGAGAACTTTGTTCTTCTCACAGAGAGAGATTTATTCAGTCATCTTAGAATTTCAGTCAATTTGATATGTTTTGCTCCCTTTTTGTTGCACACAAAACAGGAGACCAAAGCATGGCTAGCCCTGCAAAGATACATAAGGAATTAGGTGGGAAAAGAGTGGCCCCAAAGCCCCGTAACTCAAGAACTGTCAATCAGAAAACAGTGCTATTTATAAACACTGTTTGCTAAGAAAGGTCCAATAGCCTTGTCCAATAGGTATGAGAGCAAGGAAACAGGTTTGGGTTTATCTCTTCAGCATGAAAATAAACTTTAACAATCAGAAAAAAATTCATTTTTCCAATGCATTATTTCAGCCTTCACTACCCAATGCCATTGATAGTGCAAGCCAGCAGGGCCAAAGCCTGCACTGGGATGACTTGCTGACTACCTCAGAGCTGCCTAATGATACTGAAAATCCATTCCTCTGTAAAGAGACACATACCAGAACTTGCAGTTAACTTGGGCACGTGTCAAAGAAATATATAGTACATTTTGCAGCTGCCTGAGGAAAGAATATTAGGTCATGGACATAACATATAAATACCTGACTGATGGGCCATGTAAGACTGTCACAGACATCAGAAACACCAAAGCAAAAACACTCTGTGCAGCCCTGAGGATTTCTTTCTTGCAAATTGTAGAATCCTGGTTTACAGAGATCACAGTTTTCACCTTCTACATTTTCCTGTCAAAAGCATATAACATTTGGTTCACATCAGCATTATTATGCTAACAAATACCATGGATTAGGTGGGATTTAGGCATAACAGCATTCAGAAGGTTGTAAAAGAAAACAAATTTCAGCACAGCAGGATTATTGAATAAGACTCAGAGCTTAAAACTGAAACTGATTGGAGAAATTCATCAGAATTTGCCAGTTCATCAAAATCTAAACAAGCTCCAGCAAGGGTTCTATTGTAGTAAAATTTCAACACAGGCAGGGTTTGAAAAGCTTCTGCCAGCTTGCCAGTCTACTTCTCTTGTAGCTTGACTTTGTAGATTCCTCTGGAGAAAAGATCTCACGTTTTCTGAATCCAGATGGATTACCTTTCAGATATCTCACCAGACAGAATCCAGGAAGCTCACCTAAGGCTAGGCTCTAGGAGCCACCACAGGTAGCTCCAATAGTTTCAATAGTTTCTCAGCCATCTCTTAATATTTATGCTGTGACACCCACTACTGCTGCCACCTCTTCCTGGAAGAACACCACACTATGCTAGCTGGCAACTCTTCCACCCAATATGCTCTGGCTGAGGTCCAGAAACTCCTGCTCCAGAAGCAGAAGTGCTCCACTTCTTTAGCTCCTTTCATTGGTTTTCTGCCATGCAAATTGGGTAGTTCAGAGCATACAGCTATAAACCTCTTTCAATGCAGAATTTACAGGGGAAAAAAAATTCAAAACAGTACACCTAGTATTTTTTCTCATAAAATTTGTGCAGCAAATATGTGGCTATTTCTTCAAAAAAGTTTAGACAATTACTTCTGACAGAGCAAATATTTGATAAATACCCACAAAGCTGTGTAAATAGCAGATCTCTATGGGTATTTTCACACACTAAGATACAGAACATTTCCTACTGCCAGGGACAAGATTCTTATAATGTCCTAGCTTCGTATCAGGACAAGACATGAACACACTCCACTGTCCAATCTCAACCTTTGGTTTCAGTTATGGGAAAACTCCACTACAAAGGCAAAAAGAACTTTACAGAACACTTCACAAAGTTCACTGATACATATGGTTAGGACACTAAGACTGCAAGGCATCCATGTGAAGAACAGCTGTTTTGAGGAGGCCTATACAAGCTCTGCATTGCCATGTGAAATGCAAAGCCTGTGGACCAAATTCTGCTTTCAGAAGCAGTTACCAGGGTACCTTCACTTTAGTCACAAGAATCACATCAGACTGCAGATTTTTATCAGATCTGGTCCTATGGAGCATATTTCAGACTTACCAGACAGACTTCCAACTGCCTTTCCTTCTGGAACAGTATTTGGCACATCAAGACTACATAAGACCTCTCTAAACAGCCAGACTATGTGCTTTTGTAAGCAAAGTACAACCTGTGTTTGCAAAGCATATTAAAAATTCATGATCTCCAGTTCTGATTCAAAGGTTGAGGATGGCTGCTTCTATTTGTTCCTATGCAAACTTGGGAAAAATCTCAGGCAAAGTTCCCCCTGAGATAATGAGATCATAAAATCTTGGATTTTTACAGAAATAGCATTTGTATGCTCTTTTCAGCTTTTTTATTTCTTGGTCTTCAGGATGGATTTGGATCACACATTTCACTGTCTAACATTATTAGACAGAAATTATTTATTTCTTAATGAAAATTACCCAATGACTAGACCTCAAAAGCTGTTTCAGGAAGATCAAATATCACAAAACGCACCATGTAAAAAAAGAATACATTTCTCAACTGTGTTCACAGAGTATACAAAGGCTTAGAAATCCTGTCTCCTTCATTTGATATTTGGAGTGTACAACTTTTCTCCTTTCATCTCCATAGGTGGTCTGCTGGCTGGTGACACTCTTTGTGATCTGGCCTAAAAATTCTGTATGCCAAGCTCGTGCCCACTCGTGCTCAGCAGTACTGAAAAGGGGTGGTTTGTAGTCCAGTTTATACCAAAATTTTCACTAGTTAGCTGCATTGGCTGATACCGTGTTACCCTAGCTCAAAATCAGGCACTTATCTCCTTTTTCATATTTAAATTGGTGATTGGAGCCATTTTGTTTTTCCACAGTCTTGTTATGTATATAGGTTTTATTTTTTTGGATCAGATAAATTACACAAAAAGACTGAATTTTCAGAAGAATTGTCAAACAAGCCATGTTATCTTTGGCTCCTGTTCACTATCATATTTGGCAACAAATACATAAACTACTCTAACATTTGGTTCAGAAAATTAAGCAACTTCTTTAAATATTAACACAGTTTTTTAATAAAATTCAGTGGAATCTACAGCTGCAAGAAATTTTAAGAGGTTTGGATATTTACCAAAAAATAAAGTGCTGCAAAACTGCTCTCTTTTTAAACATTTTTATGGTTTATATTTTGCAATTGAATAATTAAATCATATTTCATACATATGTCTAATGCAAGTGTTCCAATAGTTCTTTCCAAATGCCTGCTGTTTCTTTACACAAAGCAGATGTTTGAAACACAATATTTGTTTACAAGCAATCAGTGGCTTTGAAGAGAAATATCAGCTCATTCCTAAAACCAAACCCAGCTAGGCATACTTGCTCTAGAGGACTGCCTCACACATGTACAGGTTTTATTTCATTTTCATGTCAGTCTGGCCTGTTATTATAGAAAATGCTGTATCAGTAACATACAGAACTACTCAACAAAAATTACCATATTTTTCAGTACAGAGAATAATTAGCAGTTTTCAGTTCTAGGCTGTCAGGTGTACACCAGGTTACATCTTATAAAGGAAGTGATTTCCCCAGTTACTGAAGTAATTTCACTATTAAAAAGGAGTTAATAAACCACAGACTCCACGTTGAACAAAAATGGAAGTTTAGCACTCACTTTGCAAAGACAAGGTTCCGTGCATGGATCTTCATTGATGCTACCAACCAGGCTGCAGTTACAACGCAGGCAGTTTGGGTAGCCCCGAAACCCAAACGCACAACGATCACATTTTTCTCCTGCGTAACCTTCCCTGCACTGACACCGGCCTGGCCAAGTCCCTTGAATACCAAAGTAGGAAAAAAAAAAAAAAATCAGAGCAAGCAATAGGCTGGATTCAAGATGTCTCAGAGGACATAAATAATTTAGCATTCCTTTTTAATTACACTTCATGTCATATTCCGCAGATACTTATCACAATGTCAGTTTCACCACCTATTTTTCATATTTAAAGACTCAAATGCACAGAAACTGCAGCAAAATGAATTTTGTGACAGCTGTAACAACATTCACAAACAACTTAGATCTCAACACCTCACATTGTTTTACACAGCAGAAGCCCACAGTCCCCACAGAGGAACACATTCAGGGATCTGACATACCCTAAAATCATGAAATTACGTTATGCCTCAGCCTCACCTTCCCAAAGATTTACCAGTGTTTTGAAGTGGCACCTAAAAGGCAGCTATTTAAAGGTAGATAGTGTTCCCTCAACTTCAACGACCTCCAGCCAGACAGGGAGTTTAGGGAAAAGGCACTTCCTGTTTCCTTACCACGCTTAGAGTCAGAATGGTGCTCATCTTTAACGCAGACAGAACTCAGAGAGCCAAATGGGTCACAGTCACAGGGATAGCAGGGGTGATCCTCATAGGGAGAAACCTATAAAATAAAAGTTCTCTGGCAAATTCTCGAATTATTAACTGGGAAAAGTAAAGTTACATCTGTTTCCTAAATTCAATCACCAAAACTAAAATGAATAAAGACTGGAGAAAGATAATATGGGGTAATAGATAAAGGGACTAGTCTAACTTTAGCAAGCAGGGGATTGCAGGCTAGAAAAAGCTTAAATGTGGGAGCAAAAGTTGATCTCCAATAGCGCAAAGATATAGTAACTGCTAATGGCTGGGAGCTGAAGTCTGACACATTCAGCACAAATAGACATTTTTTTAAAGTACCAGCAATTAACCACTGTGAAGGTTTGCCAAAAGATATGGAAATGTTTAAGACAAGAGTGGATGTTTTTGCAAAGACATCGTGGTTCAAAGAGGAAGGAAATTAAAGAAATCTTGGGCTCTGTGTTCAGTGAAAGGACAGCTTACCTATTAATAAAGACTCATCCTGACTTCATGATCTATAAATCTTTGAAATAGAAGGCAGTGCAAATCATATGGCAAGATTTTACTTTTTTGCAGGGAAAATTGTCCTTTGAGGTGCTTCAACTCTAAGGCAAATCAGTAATGACCTCACATTTAATGGCTGTGAGTTGATGGAAGACCTTTCTTCAATGCTTCTTACAGCAACTCTAAGACAATCTCTGACTCCAGTTTAATTCTTTGGATGAGCTGTGCCTGCTGTCTAGCCATACTCCTATGGCCCCATCCTTGCTTTCTGCACCAATTTATGCCAGATTTTTAAAGTATGGGTTTTTCAAAATATGCATGAAACTACCAAAGCAAGACCATGTGGAGTAGAAATTTAGTTCAAAATGTCTCATTATACAGACACCTCTAACACTGCAGTTATATGCAATGTTAAGTTATATAAGTTCATACATTTAACTGTGTCAGCCACATCTTAACAAATGTCTTGTAGAGTTTATGGCCTTTTTCCAAAGAAAGTACACTCAGAGAGGACAAATTCTGCAACAATCATATCAAGAAGAGCATTTGTTGCAACATCTCATTAGCCAAAGATTCTGATCTTCAAGCCAGGTCATTTGTAACGCTGATTGAAATGGGCTGATAGAGGATGGTACACAATTTTGGCACTTTTGAAGACAGTAAAACTTTAGTACTTTGGACCTTTTTAGAGATTTACCCATAGGAGAAATGGATTTCCTATCAGAACATGTACATTTCCACACTAGGATATCAAGTGTCATCTTCACTTATAATTTTCTTCTCCAACAACTTGACTTGCCCTCCTACACAACTGGATAAGCATTGGTTTTTTCTTAAAGTTTTGGCGTTAAATCATTTACAAAAAAAACCCTCTATAGTTCTTAGCTATTCTGCAACTAATAAAAAACCAATATATTAATCACAATCAGCTGAAATAGGCATGATACCATGTTATAATTCACCAAAACATTAGAATGGTATTTTCTAAATCTTACTTTGTGTGGTCTAAAATATCCATCAGCACACATTTCACAGTTGATCCCGGTAGTATGTTGAGTACAGTTTAAACACACACCACCTCCTATAAACTGGCCATGAATATCCATGCTCCTTTTCTGATCCGCAATACTCTGGTTGTAATAACAGTCTTCTGCTTTGTTATGACAGTTACATTCTGAGAAGGAACAGAAAATAAATCAATTCCTTTTCTTTTTCACACTGCGTAACATTTCCTATAATACTGACATTTTCCAAAGTCGAAAATGTAAGTAGAAGAGCCTATGAATTCACCTCCAAAGTGTGTTTTTCCCCTTTAACCATGCCATGTGCCTCATCAGATTTAATACACTATATTTCTTAGCATGTAAGCAAATTTCAAAACCACTGTTACCACGTTAACGGCACTGTTTTTAGCAGTATTCTGTATATCCTACTAAGACAATCTTGTCAGGACTGCTATCAACAGTGATGTGTGCAATTAGCAATAACTGTTCCTTCTTCTATCCTCTGCATTACAGATGAAAACCTGCCTAATTCTTCTCTTATTTGTATTACAGACAAAATCTGAGAAATCAACAAAGAAGTACTTAGGTATAAATTTTATTTAGTTTAAAGAGTGACATTATGACTTGTGCAAGGACTTCAACTAAAAAGACTTATTTTCCATCCGGAACTTTAAATTCTATCCAATAGGTTCTTAATTGTCTGCAGCCTGTGCTATGCATTAGTAATGTGAAGTGAGAAAATGCACCAACTAGCCCTAGCAACACATTCAGCCATACTGGCACAGCCTAAGTCGATCTATCGGACAATCTGGAGTGTAACTGGCCAACAAGGAGTTTCTTTCAAACATTTGCTATCAGAACAAAGTTCTTCATCTGACAAAATTTATGATCAATTGATGAAACTTGCATTTCAAGTAGCTGACAAAATGATTGATGCAAATCTGCTAGTTTCTACAGGAGTACAATAAATCCCCAAGTCCCTTTGAAAAAGAGACTCTGGAAGATACACTACATGACAACTCCACTAGCCAAGGAGTCACACTGAACAGATTATTGAAAACCATCTGAACATTTATGACTGGAAGTAGGTTCTCTACCTTTGAACAATCCCATGAAGACAGTTAATAGTTTGTGGCTTTTTCTGGGGAATTGGTACAGATCTGTATGAAAACAACCTCAAACAAGAGAATTGTAAGACTTCATGAAACTGTTTAAATGCCTGTGAATACTTACTCTCACATGTGTTCCCAGCAGAAAGGGTTCCTGGTCTCCATGGTTTCTGGTGGTAGCCTGGACAGCACTTATTACAGCTCTCTCCACATGTGTTGTGTTCGCACTGACACTGCAATTTCTAAGAATAAAAAAGCCACTTTCTTGAAATATTTTTAATGGACAATTTAATCAATTTTGCCAAAAAGTCTGCCCAGTACCAATCTTACTCCAAAAAATGGCAGAAATAGCCCACAAGTAGCATTGAACTGCTCTACCATGGTAAATCAACTACTAGGGAATAGCCTTTCCAGAACAGGAGGGGCAATTCTCCTGTGCTGCAAGACAAACTATGTCTTGTGCTCCTTGAATTGTTTAAATTCAATGCCAAAGAAGAACAGTTTACTTCAAGAAAGTTACACTACAAAACCCAGATATTCTTGCTCTGAAAAAAAATAGAAAAATATAGCAAATGATTTGTATGCATCATAAGTTCTATTTTAGCTTCCTCTTTCTCATTCTCCTTAGGATTTATTTTATTATTTTAATTGGAAAAGTTGTTCAGCAGAAGTAATGAGATTAAAGAATACCTTTGTGATTTCATCCAAAGGGCAGCTTCGAGCATGGCCATAACAAATGCACATGCCACCAACAGAGATGTCCTTTATTGAATAGTAGTACTATGAAAAAACAAAGGTGAGAAAGGCATGAATAAAAGACATTTACATATATTTACATTTCCCTGCCCTACTCTGCAAAATAAAATGCTAGAATTCAACTACTCTGTGTAAATAAAAGAAATACTTGAAAATATTTGCTATTTGAGGAAACCTTCCATTTTTGCAGTTTTTATTTTTCTCGTGTTTTTCCCTATTGGTATGAAACACTGACTGGCTTTTAACTTTTAAGTACGTATGTAAAATTCCTCAGCTTTGAGAAAGACCACCAAATGCGACCTCAGCCAAAATGTACTTGCAAAAAAAAACTTTATTTTCACTTTACAAGAAGCCATAAAGCATAAAAATTGCCATATTTTAGAATCAGTCTGGGGACTAAGAGTATGATTCCTTAAAATGGGAGCTCTCCTTCACTTAAAACCACTTTGCACATTCATTTCCAGACCAGCTCTTTGCTACTACTGTGTAGCCAGTGAAATATTCTATCCAAACTCTTAGCTTAAAAATTGCGGATACAGCAGAATACTATCCATTAATACTGCCAGGTGGTGAGCAGAAACAACATACATAAGGAAAGGATTTAATTTTCAAGGCAAAGAAGAGGCAGGAAATTACCATCTGGGTTCAGTTACAGCTGCAGTATCCACATGGTTGGCCTGTTTGTATCCTGGGAAGTATGTACTGCAGGGGATTGAAAAAGAAACTGGTTTTGAGGATACTTCTAAGGGAAGAGTTCAATGCTCTCAGACCTAGCAACCCTAATGTCAGCTGGTTCAGGAAGAGAGGTAGCCCTGGGTGGTCAGACATGCTGACTCCTGGACTGTTATTTCTTTGAAGACTCTTGGACTTGGAACAAACTATCTTCTTTGATTTCATACTTATTTTTTTATGGTCTTAAATTTCTTATGCTTACTATTTTGGGAGGATTTTTAATATTATGGGCTTGAACTACAAAAATCATTCAGGGACTTATCATGAACAGTAAGTCCTAAACTACAAAAAAGGAGGTTCAGGCTGAGAAAGCAAGAGGATGAAAGTAGGATTTAATTTCTCACTGCATTCCCTGCTACATTTCCTTTGTCTTATTTTCTGCCAGTGTATGGCTCACAGCAGCTGTGTGCAGTTTGGAGTTAAATGAGAGACCAGTGATAATCAAATGCTACAGAAATAAATAAACACAGGAGAAATAAGCAAAAAGAACACGGAAATAAAGGTGATGTTGAACACTCAGCATCTGAATTGGCCATTTTTCAAGACTACATACAGGAAACCAAACATAATTGGTATCAACAACCATAGCAAAGTCTTCAAAGCCAATAAAAACACCATCCAAAAAGCTGGAAGTGGTTATCTTTGTTGCAGCTGGTTGCACAACAAAGTGAGACTCAAGGTGAGACATCAGGATTTGGGAAACTTGGCCAACATGTGTAGTTCTTCATGTAAAACTGCACTAAGCAGTGCTACATGGAGAAATACTAAGCCCTGGATTGCACAACTCTGTGTGTTACAAAACCAGTGGCAATGCTTGTCCTCCAAATTCTTGTCTCCCAGCTGTATGTTTGTATGCTTCCATGTCAAACTTTTCTTTTTGGGGTGTATGTCTTGATATGCCAACACTATCAATAGATCTAAATATCAACCAGCCTGCTCTGTGGGAACATCTCACTTCTCAGGCTGTGCACTTCCCTGTTGCCAGTAAAGCACAGCTGGAGCAGCTGTCCATTACTCCGCTCTTGCAGTCTCCATGCTAGCAATTCTCATTGACAAAAGATGCAAACCATCCAGATTTTACACTTTTAAATGCTGCAGTTGAATGGACACCTTGAAAGTACCCAGCAATCCCTGACCAAATCCAAGTTCCTTCCTCCCTTCTGTACTCAGCTATCCAGACGGCACAAGGATTGCCTGTATCAGATAAGCCAAAAACTGCAAGAATCCTGTTGCTGCACAAGGAAGAGTTTCCCGCAGATGTTTTTCAGGAAAAATAGCTACAAAGGGAGGGAAGGAGGAAACACTTCTCCTGTCCTTATCAGAAATCCTACTTTCACAGAAAAACTTGAAGCCTCTGAAGTGTTAACCTATGAGTCGTGGGCAAATTAAGATGGTCAAAATGGCAAGATACAAAGCAGAAATCCTTTTCCAGCAGAAAAACTGTTGAGACTTCCAATGTTAAATTTATGTGAGAACCTGAAGAAGTCAGCCTAAGTGCTTGGGGCTCAGTTTCCACACTTTCAGTATCAAATCTGGAAATCAGTTAATGCTGTCAGAATTCTATACAAACATTTTATATTAATTTATGAGTTCTAAAACAATGTATTGTAACAGGCTTTAAAAAATGAAGAAAACTCTTATAAGACATGAAAATTAACAATAGCAATGTTTTCAAATAATTATGTTTATGAACCACAGCACTGAGTCCTGAAATCCATGATACACCACAAAAAGTACTGCAGTGGCGTCAAGAGCAACCTCAAGGGGCATCTCCATCAGCCAAACCATATTTTGTATTTTAATGATAAAGCATTTTAAACACTCCTCCTCCTAGCACAAATCATTTACACAAACAAATAAAAATGAAACAAAAACTATCTTGAAAAGCTTTATAAAAGCTGTTTATGACAAGATATTGTTGTTAATGGTGTCAAAGGCAAGGCAAGAATTATTTAACAACCTATCAAAGCCACCCTGAATGACAAGAATTAAGTACTTCTCCTTCTGAAATAGGTCAGAATAGACTCTCCCATCAAGCTATACTGAATACTATTTACGAATTATCAGCTTACCCTTCTGGTAACAATGGGGTCTAGTTCCTTAGGATCATTATGGCTGAGAGTCATGAGGTCAGCATTCAGAGTTCTAATACGCTGCAGTCGCAGGCGAATGTATCGCGCAGAAGTAAATTCCAAAAGCTTCTGTGAAGGATCATCAGCGCTAGGCCTACCATTGATCAGTGACGTGTGAATCTGGAAAGAAAGGCTGGCTTAGTCACAAGCATAATCGTGATTAATTTACCACAACAAACACTAGTCCAAGAATCAAAACCACAGAACTTATCTTGTTTTCCAACAACTCAGGATGGTGACACATTAAACTACCTGGAGTTCTTTTCATTTCCCCATTGTCTATCTGCAGGTAAAAATCCTGCTGCCTGAGTCACATTGTTCTGAAAACACCATTATCAGCTCATCATGGTCCCAAATCTCCTGGGCTTTTGTGGAGATAAAATAAGGAGAAAAACCAAGGTACGGCGTCAAGGTGAGTCCCTAGGTCCTGCAGTCTTTCCTCCTCTCCCTCATTAAGACAGAATATGTAACTCTACCCATAAACTCAATTTTGTCCTCACAGATTTCTTCTCTGCAAATAGAAAGATCTTATTACAAAGCATAATCTGGCCCACATTCTCAATCTGGGGTCATTAATCCTACACCTAGCAGTGACAGGGCTCACAATCAGCAAGAAGTATTCAGTGATAAGAGAATGCAGCAGGAAGCCCAACACAGATTACAAATGAAAGCAAGGGGCTGCCATCACAAACCCACCCATTTAACCTACATCTTTCTTGCACAATTCCAGCTGGACCCACTAAGATGACTTTTGGTATCAAACTGCACAGCTTTTTCTGGCAACAACCCCTTCCTTCTTTCCAAAGCTACTTAGGAACACACAAAGGTATAGTCCCCTGTGATCCTGGATATAGTCCCTGCTCCGTTTTATGTAAAAAACGGAAAAACAAGACGCTACCCTACAGACAACAAACAGGTGTTCAACAGTTCACCTGGTATCCATAACAAACAAAGGGTCATGTTTTGGGCTTGTCAGCTGCATTTCAGAGTGCATGACATATTCTTATTCATGAAGACTAATTTTGTCTCATATACTACTCTTGAATTTATAGTTTCAACTTTGTCCAGTACTGTCAAATTGTTCCCCTGAAAATATTCCTACATGTTAAAGATTTATTATTATTATTATTATTATTGCTATTTAAAAAAATCTTAATTCTGTAATGGAGCTAGGGGCTCCCTAGAGAGCAACTGTGTTATTTAAAAGACATACAAACAGAGATTTGTAATGGAGGTCACATTCCCAAAATTATAATTTTGACATTTATTGATTAGCACCATTCCTTCTTAATATTCTAACATAGTGTGTTCAAAGATTTCCACTTTTCTGATAGCCCACCCATTTTTCAACTGCAGAATAACAGTTATGAAAACCAAAATGTTTCCCAGGTCTCATCCTGCAAATTAGCACCACCTGATATCATATTCAGCTCTCATAGAAATACAGAGAATTCTTCTAGTCCACTTCCTACACTAAAGTAGGATTTATTAGAGTATTTTTAGATGTTTGACCAATCAATTTCTGAAGATCAGCATTGGTGCTGACTTTACAAACTTCCAAGGCAACGTATGCCAGGTCTTTCCAACTTTGTTAGAAATGCTCCTAAACACTACATTGTGTTTTTCCTTGTTGCAATTTCAGAACTCTTCTTGGATCATGTCACAGACACGCAGAAGAGATTTTTCCTCTTTGTACCCATGCTTTATGCAACTGAAGACTGAACATGTCCACCACATCTCAGTCTTTTCCTTTCAGGCAAATTGGTTGCGACATATTCATTCAGAAGTTATGGTTTCTGGTGGGAATTACAAGACAGAATTGTTAGTCAAATATTTAAATATCGCTGTACTCCTTTTACTTAAAAAAAATTAACACATATATAGTCATCTACAGACCAACACAACTTCAGCATGGGGCACCACATCCTACTCTCATCTACCTTTCAGACACAGAATCTGCTGGACTCACTGCAATCCTTTGATTTCTTCAGCGAAGAGACCAGGACTTAACCAAGGTACTGGAATTTCTAACACACTGTGTTTGCTTTTTATCACTTAGACACCAGAGATTTAAAGTCCCAGAAGTGCCGTCACAACCAATTGGCCTTACCTCCCATGTGCACATGCCACCTCATTTTACATAGTCTTTCCTGGTTAATACATATATTCTCACTACTCGAAAGTAGTGCCTTCAAGTGATGAAATGTAAATTATGACTCACTTTTTAACTCTCAAGTTAAAAGCTTAAACAGTAGAAATTCTACTACCTAGAAATTCTACTAGTAGAAATTCTGTAACAATAGACCTATATCTTCATAGAGGAGTCTTAACAAGGAGAAAAAGGGAGAAACAGAAGGGATACTGACTAAGATACTAGAGAAGAAATTCCACGATTCTTCTTCCACACTGTTACATTTGGTTAATATATTGCTTATATAAGCTTTTACACCCTCATATTCCTGTATTTTTGGCTTACTTGTCCTTCATAATTCAAGACCATTTTCAAACAACTTCAGCTTAAGCCTTGCAATTCATCAGGAGTCCTAAAATGATTATGTAAATTGTCAGAAGCAGATCTTCAAGAAGCAAAAATCAGGCAAACAACAGAACTCACAGCAGCTATATCTCTTCAAACCTGACAAAAATCTAGCAGCCAAACTGGCAAAATGTCAGATTTGGCAAAAAAAAATTGTTATTAATGACATCCATATTTACATATGTGGTCTTTTTACCCTAACAGTTACTTCACATCAAGACACTCCAAGGTGGTGGCAGAGAACTGGGATGCTAGCAAATGCTGGATACAAGGCAGGCATTTACAGAGATCAGGTGCTTTGCAGGGCTGTTCTTAAGTGCAACAGATTGGCCAGACCAAATTACAAAGCCCTAAATACATGTATTTTCCATAGAGTTCCAAGATTCACTAATGCAGGTTGTGAGATATTCCATGCAGGCAATATTTCTGCAGATTGTCACGACAGGCAATCCAGTTACAAAGGAGCAGCCTGTCCTTTGTGAATGACAGCTTTTATGCATGTGTGTTTATCTGCTGGAGGGCAGGAAGGCTCCCCAGAGAGATCTGAGCTGGCTGGATTGCTGGGCTAAGGCCAATTGGATGAAGTTCAACAAGGTCAAGTGCTGAGTCCTGCCCTTGGGTCACAACAACCCCGGGCAGTGCTACAGGCTGGGGCAGAGCAGCTGGAAAGCTGCCCAGCAGAAAAGCTCCTGGAGATGCTAGTTGGCAGCAGCTGAACCCGAGCCAGCTGTGCCCAAGAAGGCCAATGGCATCCTGGCCTGAATCAGAAACAGTGTGGCCAGCAGGACCAGAGCAGTGATTGTCCCTTTGTACTCGGCACTGGTGAGGCTGTGCCTCAAATCCTGTGTTCACTTTTGGACCCCTCAGTTCAGGAAGGGCTTTGAGGAGCTGGAGCATGCTCCGAGAAGGGCAGCAGAGGTGGTGAAGGGTCTGGAGCACAAGTCCTGTGAGGAGCAGCTGAGGGAGCTGGGGTTGTTCAGCCTGGAGAAAAGGAGGCTCAGGGGTGACCTTATCACTCCCTAACCTGACAAGAGGCTGTAGCCAGATGGGGGTCAGCCTCTTCTCTCGGGCATCAAGTGATAGAACAAGAGGAAATAGCCTCAAATTGTGCACGGGAGATTTAGATGGGAAACTAGGAAAGTTTTCTGCATGGAAGGGATTGTCAAGCATTGGAGAAGGCTGCTTAGGGAAGTGATGGAGTCACCATGCCTGGAAGGACATGTAGATGTGCCACTTTAAGAATATGGTTTAGGGGTGAAGTCAGAAGAGCTGAACTCATATAGTAGGACTCAGTGGACTGAATGACCTTAGTCCCTATTAGGAGGACTAACAGTTGCTCTCAAAGACCTTGAAAGTCTTTTCCAACCTAAAAGATTCTGAGATTCTCCATAGCAGACAGAAATTTAATTCTGCCCTTTTTTTGTGTTATGTTTTCCCATCACCACACTCAGAAAAAAAAAGCAGTGTTTTGGTAGTGTAGCCCAATTAATTATGTGTACCACCAGAAAAAAAGAATGAGGAAAAAAAAGTCACTAAATTGAATTTCTGGAATCCTTGGAGCTGGAGTTGCATGTACATTACAAGCAGCACTGTTCCTATGCAGTCAACCTCATACAGAGTCAATAAGGGTTTTCTGGTTAATTGTGTGGAGAGACAGGTTTAGGTTTCTTTGTTCCATCTGATCTGTTGGTTTTATGTTGATTATATATTGATCACATGCTCACAACATTGCAATAAACGTTTTATTAAAGTAAGTGTGTGACTTTACATTACTGAATTTCACTGTTTATTTTTTTGCTGTTAGTTTAAATTTTATGATAATGGCTACATACAGTCCTATCTTTTTTTAACCAAGAAATAAAAACATATTGATTTTGATGAAGCTAGGAGTTACTAGCACTCTCCATGGGATAACACCACGCTTATTATCATGGTCACACATTACAGCATTCATGATGGAATAACTACTGGTTTTAATGTATCATTTCATTGTGTGGCTGTCTCTCTGTAATAAATTACACAAGTACCGTGAATAGAGTTTGTTAAAAGAAAGAACAATCAACAGCAAGACTGCACAACTCATAGCCCTTTTAATTATGCTAGATCCTTGAAACAATGCCAAGGCTTGTTTAGGAGTTCCAGCTGTGCTGAGGACTTCAACAGTGTTAGCTGCTTTATCTCACACAACCAGGTGTTCCTAACACAGGAGTTTTCTCTGCTAAATGTAAAAACTGGCAGAACACAGAGTCTCTGTTATAGTTTTTCAGGATAAAGGAACTAATAATTCACAGCTAATTGCAACCATCAAATTATATGGAAAGAGAGAACAAAGAGTTTAGTAATGGGAACACATAGAACCAAAGACATATTTCATCCCAACCTTTAGAAGTTTGCTATACTACATGATGTAAAGATAATGTTATTAAGGAAGACTAACAGATGATCTGGTAGTGTTGAGGGTGGTTAACTGCAATTCAAATGTTTTCAAATTGCTATCACTGCATGTTCTTAATCACAAACTGCAACTACAAAAACAAAGATACCTCTCCATGTTCCAGGGGAACTAGTCTGGAATAATAGGAGGTGCAGATCACTTCATCATCTCTCTTGTAAGTTGGCGGCCCAATTCTTGGTGTAATATTGTAACGAGTTAAACATTCGGTATCGCTAATTGCATAGTACTGCCATGGTCTGAACTCTGTGCCATCCATGGAGCGTTCCAAAATCCAGTTTCCAGGTCGTGGAGCATTAGCAGCTTTGATGATGACATATGCAACTTGAAAGACCTGAAAAAAAATGCAAGAAGAAAATTTTAACACTTCATCGTACTGTAAAACACCACCAGAAGCCAACTGGGTAGTAAATTTAAATTTTAAAAGCAGTATACAGTTTGCCTGGGGAGAGGGTAAAATTTGGTAAAGTAACTCTGGATACATTTTTTGCACATTGTTTGACAAGAGGTCCACCTAATTGTGTCCAGGGCATCAGTCTGTGCTGATGCAATAGCTGAAATCTATATCTATGCTGCACATTACAGGATTAGTTGGATGTAACAATCTGGGGGAAATGTTTGGCTTTTCTGAATCACTGAGGGCTTCAAAAAACTGGGGTTGGGTTTTCTTGTTTGTTTTTTTTCTGCTTGGTTGTTTGTTTTTGTAGGGTTTTTACAGATGGAGCCCCAAAACCTCTTTGGTTTACAATTTAGCAGGGAATGCAATCTTCTCTGTAATAGCATTTCTGACAAACTTTTTACACCCTATGTTAAAAACCTCTTTGCATTACACTTTCAACCTGTGTTGAAGTTATTTCAGCAGAAGACTACTTACAGGCACTGCTAAAAATACACAGATACAAATAAGCTGAATGTGACAAAAATAAGCATGATAAAGTAGCTAATATTCTAAAGTAACGCTAAGATGTATATGAACTATGCAGCTATCTTGACAATTTTTTTTTACAAGCAATCCCCATGTGCACAACAGGATTGTTCAGCACTTCTGTGAGTAGGCAGGGCAGTAATTAAGTTCATATCACCTTTTAAATTACCTTGTCATGCAGCCAGATAACCTGCACTGGCCCTCAACTTGCTGCAGCATCAGACACGAGCACCTACAGCAAAGCCATCATGTTGTCCCTTACCCAGTACCTTTAGAAGTACCTGCTACATTACCTCACTAAAAAAGGTTGCATTTGTAAATTCATGGCACTTCTATATAGGAGTTTAATGTTTCACATACACTGGAGTAACAAGCCACGTTTAGATGAAAGAAAAACTCGTATTATTCAGCCATCTCAGAGAAATGTACTTCCACTCAAGCAGACTGCCTGGTCAGCTGCTATTATCATCATAATTCCTGTCTACATGTGCAGTATTAACACTGTGTTGAGCTCCAATCTGGCTACAATCAGTTCTTTCATACATTATAAATTTAAATTTTTAGGATTTTTTTTTTTTGCAATACAGATTAAAGCCAGAGCAAGAACAATACTTGCCACATGAAAGTAGGCTTTGATTTTGCCAAATGGGGAAATAAACTCACAAGAATAAATAGTAACTGCATTGTGTATGCAATTCAGGAAACTACTTTTGAAACAAAACATTATTTAAGTGAACAAAGCTTTGATTAGATGATCTTGCACACACAAGAAGGAAAAAATTTGGTGATACTTATCTTCAAATGATTTACTACATATAATATCTTTTAACAAGTAAAACAATCGTATTTTTTAATTAAAATCAGACAACTTAAACCACAATATTCACTCGGTTTGACTTTCTTTACAGGCACTCCAGTTTTATCCTGTTAAACATCAGATTCAAACAGAACATTTCTAGTTGTTCCAATAAATATGAAAATTCACAGAAAATGAGGATTTTACTGTGACGTTTCAGCAATGCAAGCAGATGCAGGCAAAAGGAGAAGCCAGTTCACTCTTTAGTCAGTCTTAGAAAGAAAATTTCTCTGAGGTCTGTGAATTCTCTGTTGTTTCACATAATCTTAAAATTTGATCAAAGTTAAATGAATATCAAGAATTATAATCCAGCTTCCATGAAGAGAAGAATGTCTTTTAAATAAAACCTACATCATGCCAACAATCTCCAACTGAAAAATAAAAGCCAAAAACCAAAAAGATTTTAAAGGAACAAAGTACACCATTTGGGCAGACTTCAAGCCAAAGAACTATATTCCCTACACAAAACCTGGATTTCATTGATTCAGTTAGTGGTATTGAGTTTTGCACTCAGTTATGGCCAAGCAGAATCTGGTGTATCATCATTTCAGTACCCAAAACCTGAAAACACTTGTGACAGGAGTTGCTTGTATGGGTATTTTCTCCATCACACATGAGAACTTCACAAAACTATTAAAACTAGAGAAGTTTTATCAACTGGGCTTAGAAACAGCTATATACTTCCAAGTTCCTTTGAAGTCAGTAATCTTTCTCAAATGCATAAAAGATGCAAGACTGGAACCCAAGCCTTTTTCAAATACCCTGGTAAAAAAAACTCCTTCAAAAACTCTCGTATGTCCTTTATTTTTTTTTTTCACTCTGCTTGCTGCCATCAACTAAACTGCTTCCCTACTTATTACACAGTTGGCTGAACAACAAATGATCTACTTTTGATTACTTTGAGATTTTTCAAGACCCATTATAGTCTGCAGCTGATGTGGCTAGTTTTAAATCCAGTTCCAACTAGTAACAATGAGCTATCCTTCATCACAAACTAACTGCTGCAGTAAAAGTTATTCACAAGAATACACAAGTTAAACTTATTTCAAATATCAATTCCTTGGTGAGGGGGGGTGGAGGGAAAAGCCAGTTAAATATTAACATTTTCACAACAACTGTGCACAAATTCAATGCATAATTCAATAAATTAAATCTCCTCTCAACTCTTACATTCACATATATAGCTCACAGGTATCCCATTTTACTTCACAGGTAAATTCATAGGATAATGAATATCAACAACTTCAGGAAAATTTGTCAGTCCCTGAAATAATATAGGTTAAATAAATAAATAAAGGATTTTGTATAAATGTTCTCAGACTCAAAAAGTCACAAGACAACCTACGAGGAGGAGTTTTATTCTCAGGGATTATGTTTCAAAGCAAGGAAATGAAGCTTGGAAGGGACCAAGATGTCCACAGTGTTCACAGACGAAGATGTTTTAAGGAATATCTGTAGGCAGGGGTTTTGCAGACCTCCTATCTCACAAACTCTGCAACCCATAAGAGGTCAAGAAGACCATGTAATGAAAACTGATTTTCCTTTGAGCACTTTTTTAAAGAATTTGACCTTTATAAGTTCTTCAAGTTTGAACATCAAAGGCAGTTTCTTATCACTTTCCACATTCATTCAGTGCCCACCAACAAGCCACGTGATAAACCTCAGCAAGAACTAATGATTTGTATACTTTAATTTGACCGTATAACTTTCTCAGAACTAATTTCCTTATTGAACTACAAGGGCAAAAATGGCAAGTCAAAGCAAGCTAGCAATTCTCAAGCCATATATTAAAAGTGCCATTTTACAGGCGTTTCAATCTTGATTTTTAAGATCAGCCAAATAAACTTGTACTAAAAAACCTCTTTTTCATAGCTGCAATGCCAACAAAACAAGAAAATTCTGCTTCAATTAGACTTTCTAAAAACCTTGTTTTCTTGAATGAAGATCCAGCAACACCAAGTGCATCATTCTTGTATACTTTTAAAGAGTAGAAGACTAGATGAAGGGATGTTTATCAGCTTATATTGTTTACAGAAATATCTTTTTAAGAACTAAAGACAGCTTCATCCTCTTAGACACTGGAAGCCTAGCAATTGTTTGCAGCATTCTGCTCTGACGATTCTGTGACATTAAAAGTGCAAAATACACTAAATCCAGCAGAACTTCCAGTCTCATTAAATACCTTTTCTTCAAGATTTTGATTCATTATGTGCAAACATTAATTTGGAATTGAATTTTACTTGAGAATTTTATTGTAAGAATGTACAGATGAAAACCCTGAATCTTGCATCATCAGTTTCACAAAGCCACAAGAGGCTTTTAAGGAAACTTTCCACATACAATAAATCGGCATTAGTCCTGTAAAACCAACAGAATAGCATTTTTGACATCAGCAAACCATGTATCTTTACAGTAACCTGTTCTTGCCAGTTGATTTCAAGATTAAAGTTCTAGAAAAATCATATTATAATATTTACATCCTTTTTTACTTAGTAATAGCATAAACAATTACTCCTACATCAGCCTCTGAGTGGTAAGCCAATACTCATAGAATATTCATGAGCTATGACTTAATCAGAAGTGGAGTTGTTTTCTCAACTCAACTTAATACTATGGGTCTTCCAAGAAGAACTAGTCTTGCTTTGCAATTCAAGAATTTTTGATATACAAACATCTGCCTTTCTGCTACACCAAGGATACAGAGCACATTTAAATACCTTTAGAAGTCCAAAGCATGGTAATAAAACTGAGGTAAGTAGTCTTTGTTTAATGGTGTCACAGAGTAATATTTTACAGCTGGCTCAATCACACCACTAAAATGTATTATAGCCAGGATTTATTAGAATTGCAATTTCACAGTGCAAGTGCCCAGAGGAGTCAAACTCAGACAAAAAATGCTGTTTTTATAGAAAGCCACTGCTGTGTATTTTGTTTCTGTAGAACTACCAGTGTAGGAAGCACAAGGTCATAAATCAGATCTTAGTGTCTTGTACATCAATCCTACACCTCATTGCTACACTACACTTTCCCCAGTTCTGGATCATTGCCATACATTTAATGGAAAGGGGGAGGAGGAGGCAGCAGTATAGGGTGTGGGAAGGAAAGGCTATTATACATGTGGATCCTGGAAAGACTAAAATGCATACTAGAATAAATGTACCTGGTTGTCATGATGTATATGAGCTAGAAAATCATGACATAAGCACTCACTATCCTTATATTAGCTACAAATAGCACAGATTCTGCAAAGGAGAAAGATAAAAACAGCAATTTTGATGCTGATTTTGTTAGCCAGCCCTCTTTTCTTACTGAGATCCCACCAAACTACTCTGTAATACAGCTGGTTTTAGACTAAATAGACTAAGAACAAGGTAGAATATTGGCTAAAAGAATATCCTCTATTCTCTTCAACTTTAAGTCAAGAGATGAATAACCACAGAGGTTCACCTAGGAAAACTGGAATGGAGTCTGTGTCCACCAGCCATGGGAATCTTCCCCATATTTGTCAGCCAAAGGTATGTTTCAGCACTTACCAACCCAACTGCTTGGATTATATCTCTAAACTGTACATTGGTAATAATCCCAAGAATAAATCAATTACTCTAAGTCCTAGGACTTCTGATAATTGCACAAAGAACACCAGAAATAATGATCAGACTTTTAACGTCAGACTTTTAACCTTTCACAAAAAGGTGTGAATATATTCTATACTCTGGCAAGGAAAGTTGAAGGACTTGTTTACTTTAATATGGTACTTGACAGATTTAATGCACAAAGCTTGAAATGTATTAAAAAAAAAAAAGTACCAATGATGAAGTTGTACTGAACACAGTTACTGACTTTCAGGAATATTTTTACAGGTCCTATTTTAAGTAATTCTGAAACAAACATATGAAGTAAACAATTACTAAAATCACTAAGGTCCTTCATATGCTTTTCTTTTGTGTTTTCTTTACTTGTGCTGACTCGTTTAAAGTAAGCGCACCAAGTCAGCTCTAATAACTCACTGACTTCAAGCAACCTCTATTAACCAAATCCTTTCTCACAGAGCAGTAATTTACATTCAGTTTGCATAGCCCTAGAAGCCTTCTCTCTCTCAAACTCTCTAGGGAAAACACAGAAGAAAGGCCCCTTAGGGGAAACTTTCAAATTGAATTAGTGAAACTGAGCATGGGTCAGGAGAAGAAAGATATGTATTTGTTGAAACAACAACAGCACTAAGACTGAAGAACACATGATTCAGAGGGCAGCTCAGCTGGTCTGTTTCCAAAATGAAATTGTTCTAGGAGGATAAAAACTAAGGCATCTCCTCCTCCTTCATTTTTCCTTCCTGTTTGTCCATTTACAAACCAAACAAAGTTAACTCTTCAAACAACACAAACATCCTATCTAAACCTTCTGTCACTGACAAAAGACACCCTGTGATTATTATCCTAACAGTTCTGCTTTCTAATTAAAGAGTAAACTAGGCACCTGCTTAATCTATGCTTTATTGAGAACATCAAAGTTAAACCCTCTGTTTTAATCTTTAAAATAACTTTTAAGCAGCATCTAGAGAGCCTGCAAAAGCTTCTTTACCAATTCTACACTTCAAGTATGCATTTCTTAATAAGTAATAAAGCTGGTTCTTCCATAGTTTGGAAGCATCCCCATATTAATAAGAAATTGTTAAACTATGATTTTCAAACAACTTAGGTAGGCCAGCACACAGATTTGTTCAAAGCAAAACAACAAGAAAAGGTCAAGAAAAATTTCTCTTGTCTATTCTTGGAGCAGGGTAGAAGACTTCTGATTCTTGTATGTCTAGCAGACAAACTCATAAATTTGCAAATGCCCTGTACAGTTTGGCATGCTCCTGTCTAAGAATGATAAATCCCTCCAAGTTTGCCCATACAGAGTAGACAAAAACAGAGGAACCAACTTTTGCCCAGACAGTTTCAGACTCCCCAGGGTCACAAATCACAGTTTCTGAAATTTAAACCCTAACTCTGCAGAATAGAAGACACCAAAAGTTCCTAGAAGATACAGTTTAGAACATTTTTTCCCATGCTCCTTCCAACAAGATGATGATCAGAATGCAGATGCATCCTCAGATGCATCCTCACATTTAAAATATGTGCTTTGGCCAATACCCCGAAAATACTTCTGTTTAAAAATAATTACTTGAAAACATAGACTTCAAGTAACTTTAAAGAAATAAAATGTGGAGGAAGACAGTATCATAGGACTGCTGGGGAAAAGACAGAAGCATGAGGAAAAGACAGAAGGTTAGGCAGAGGAAAGTTACCAAGACAAAGGAATTGGTACAGATGGAATTGGTTACCAAGACAGAAAGAACATGGATGAGAGTATTTACTAAAAGCTTTTTTTGTTTTATCTGAACATGGAAGAGCTGCAATCTGTTTGTATTGGCTTATATCCTACATCCATTTAATGACACTCACATAAATGTTACTCACCTGCCTTAAATCCAAGGTGATGGTGACCCAGTGGTACTGCCTTCCATTCTGAATGCTGGGACTCTGCCACCAGTTATTGGTACCATCGATCGCACTGGAAATTGGGTGCTGCTCTGTTTCGAAGCAAAACAATTAAACATCTCTTGAAAATAAATCTCACTGCACTTTTCTAACCCAGCACATTTGTTTCACATGAAGAGCAATCTCCTCCTGTCACAAAGAAGTAAAAGCTGAAATCTGCCCTCAGACAAAAAAGTTGTCACTAGATCTTGCAGTGCTCGGTGGTGATACACAGTGCTCACACTTTGTCAGCCTTTTGCTCCAAGGTAATTGCACTCACATAGTAGAGAGACTAAAACTAAAGCATATTTGACTCCAATACACTCCGTATTCAAGGGGAAAGGTTAAAAAAAGAAGACACAAACTCATGAAACAAACGAAATTCGAAACACGTGAAGCTTGCCTTTGGGATTGGCACTGTGACTGTCACAGACGCGGCACTGGGCGTTGCGCAGGGGCCGTCCAGGGACATGCTCCACCAGTTTGCAGAACATCTCCGGTCCCTTCTCCCCGCAGGTGGCATTGGTGGAGATGTGAGCATTGCTGGCCAGATTCAAAATGGCAGGAAACAGGCCTTGAAAGAAATAATGTTTATCAGCCACATAGTAAGGCACACAAAGTTGGCACCCTGACAGCAGTACCCCTGTTATTTCACTTTACATTTGGATGCTTTATGCTGAGGAACACAAGAGTTTGCAAAACAACTTTCCCGGTTACTAAACCTTCCCTTGCATAGTGAATTGATCAAAACCTGGGGGACAACTGGCCCACTGCCAGAATCAAAGTGGGATTGTAAGAGCACACACTCAGCTGGTGCAGAAATCGGTGTTTTACACAAGCTCTTTGCAGCAGCAGCACCACTGGCCTTAACAGGACACTCCAGACTTGAAGATTTAAGGACTGAACTTCAGATCTTTGCTACAGGCTTCTTTTGCAGTCTCTGTGAAGACTAAGGGATATTTTGCTTGCCACTTATTAATCTTTACACAAACACTTCAGTGTACTTTCAAATAGTTTTGCTCTTGTGCACTGGAGTAATGTAACAACAGACTAAGTTTCAAGATTACAGCTACCAGATCAGGAATCCTTCACTTTTTCTAAAAGGAGTAAAGTTTTACTTTGGTTTGAAGGCTACTGATAAAATTTTTAGAATACTGTATGTGACAGAAGTTAAGCACAGTTTCCCAACCAGCTTGCAGCTATCCCTCATGAGCTAAAAACTTTTATTTTTTGCATGGTTATGGTGTAACAGAGATACTCCATTTCCACTCAGAAGTGACTGAAAAAGAAGTAATTTTGGAAAGAGGAGTCCTGTCTTTAGAGATTAAACCCAGTGGTCTAAAATCAAAGCTAGAGCCTCGGTATGGAACATTAAAAATGCCACAAGAATTGCTAGTGTTGCAGTATTAAGGTATTAATATCACATTTTTCTTCTGTTAAAAGGAAATCTGGAAAAAAATAAAAATCAAACCACATTTGTGAAAATATATTCCTATTCCACTAGTAAAACTGTATGAATTCTTTTACCTCATTATCCAAAAGATACATCAAAAGAGACTACAATATTAAAGTTTTGCTTTCCTTAGCTGTTTATAGAAATAAATATCTCAAAGGTGGGTGCCAAGAGGATGGTTCCAGGCTATTTTCAGCACTCTTCAACAACAGGACAAGGAATGATGGCCATAAACTAAAAGAGAAGTTTCACCTCAACATGAGGAAGAACTTCTCCACACCGAGGGTGGCAGTGCAATGGAACAGGCTGCCCAGAGGGGTTATGGAATCTCTCCTCTGGAGACATTCAAAACCCACACGGAACAAGTTCCTATGTAATCTGCTCAGGGTGACCCTGCCTTGGCAGCGTCATTGGATCAAATGATCTCCAGAAGCCCCTTCCAACCCTAACAGTTCTGTGATTTAACAAGGCTACATTCAATATTCCTTTAAAGTGTCTTTGCCCTGTAATTGTATTACCCTAGAAAGCCTGGAGAAAAGTTTCAGTGTTATTTAAGTCTTGCCTTCAGCTATTGAAAATTTGGCTAAATCCTAACCCTCTGCACCACCGTATGAATAACAAACTGTGTGTTTTCAATTGTGCTATACTTGAACTTCAATAGGAGGGAGATGGAGCTTTTTATTTTTTTGCATCTTGACTTCATTTATGTTAAATCCAGACTAGGTCAGATGCCTTGTTCCCATTACACCTAAATCTGACGCAGATGAGGATGCTGAAGACATCCTAATGACTACTCCAGTGAGGTTCTTCTGCCAGTAAGGTATTTTCTGCACAGGCTTCTCTCACCTTGTGCAGTATATCTCCAGACATAAAGCTGGAGCCAAAGAAGAAATGCTGCCTCTGTTTTCCTACTTGACAAGAAAGCTTAGTGATGGAAGAGGGTATCTTTTTTAACACTGCTCCCCAATGACATAAAATCTTTCTTATTCAGTATTAATTACTGTTCATGCAGGGGTCTACCAGCCTGTCTTCAAGAGCTATCTATTATTTCCTGGGTCACCCAGTACCTTCACTCACATTACACAGTAGCCCTGTCATTTTTTTTCCATTTGCTACAGTCAAATAATTTGCCTCCAACAACCTTCAGTCTTGTGCCAAAGGAATGGCAACGCTATCTCATGATGAGTTTTCTGGGTCCCACAGACATTAAAAAAGACCATTCAATCCCAGTGAGTTGCATTGGAGTTTTGCCCCAGGATCCAAATAAAAAGAGGTTGTTAGCTTTGTCTTGCAAGGTACTGCAGCTCTTCAAATCCTAGTTGACTACATTCACCTCTGAATCTCCTCACCACAATTAAATTTTAAGGCAAACTGCAGAAGTGCAGCCACTTTTTTCAGGGAAGATCAAGAATAGTGTCAGAGATGATTTATTAGGAAACAATAAGCATCTGCAAAAATGAAATTCAAAAAAAGGCAAATTTCAAATAAATTAGTTGCATCTTCAAAGAACATTGTTCCTCTTTATTCTTTTACTAGAGTTCAAAAGCTCTTAGATGCTGCTCTGTCACTTCCCTTCTCCCTCACTCCTCCATCCTCCCCCCCCCCGCACCCAAAAAAACCAGAAAAACCAAACATCTGCTAAAATATTGTTATGCTAAAGAAGTAGGTATGAGAAAGATGAGAAGCCACAGAATTAGTCAATTAAATGAGCTATTTACAGATAAACAGGTGACTGTCATCATATCTTGGTGTGAAATGCAAGTGGCTGCAACTGACATAGAACTCCATCAGAAGATAAATATTTCATTAAACTGAAACTTCAGCAGATTATATTTGCATTTTTAAGGACATCACAGCATCATTTAGTCCTTAGGAAAGGACCTCTGAGATCATCAAGTCCAACCTCTAACTGATAACCACATTGTCAACTAGACCATGGCACTGTGTAGCACACAGAGTCATTTCTTGAATACCTCCAGGGACGGTTACTCAACACGTCCCTGGGCAGACCATTTCCAATGCTTAACAACTATTCCCATGAAGAAATTCAGATCCTGAGGTCAAACCTGAATCTTCACAGGCACAGCTTAAGGCTATGTCTTTTCATCCTATTACTTGTTGCCTGGGAGAATAAGCTGACCCTCACCTAGCTACACCCTCTTTTTCAGGTAGTTACAGAGAATGATGAAGTCTCTTCTGAGCCTTCTTTTCTCCAGGCTAAACACCACCAGCCCTCTTAGTCCCTCCTCATAGGACTTACCCTCTAGACTCTTCATCCATTTAACTTCCACAGTTTTCTATCTAAAGTACAGCACAAATGATAGATTGAATTGGATTTATTATATTATTCCCACTAGATAGGAAGGCAAGTGCTTCATGCAAAACCATGGGAATTACTGCTCAGCATTTTGCAAGAGACTACGGTGGTCCTGAGAAAAGGTGGAAGAATTTTTAAACTAAATTCATTTACTTCTAACTACTGGCCAGCTTTTTTCATGGTAAGGTGAACTCTTTCACTATTTTCCAGCTACTCAGATGCTCATTTGCCTCAAACCAGAGATTCACACACACTCCAGTGCCAGAAAATGAAGTGTATAGATGTTAATTTGACCTTGAGAAAGAATAACAATTGGTTCACTACAGTTCAGCACAAAAGCTAAGCACAAAGTTTTCATTAGATGTTCAAACAAGTTGCTCTCATTTGTAAGGACTTGGTTGACTAAAACTCAGTAAGGGAGAACTGAAAAATCTGAGTGGGTACTGTCAGAATTATGTCATTCAGAGCTTTCCTAGAGAGACAAAACATCCCAAGCTCAGAGGAAGCAGAAGAAATTACATTCCTAGTAAGATGATCTGCCATGTGGCTAGTGCAGAATTTGTCACATCCACACTCTACACAGTTCAATCCTTCAGGAAATGACAAGAAGTAATTCAGAAGTTAGATGGATTTGTACGTAGTAGATGTTGTACGTACAGCTCAGCAAGCACACCCTATGGTGAAGGACACAGTGTTAGTGTTCCAGCAAAACTCAGGAAAAAGGCTTGTTCATAACGAAGCCAGTTGTGATATTTTCAAATGATGAACAGTTGGTCAGCATGCACTATGCCAGGGAAAAAGAAGGCAGGCAAAAAGCTTTAAGGTGAATGAGGCAATTTCTATTTTATGTGCTTCAATATACCTATTGACTCTGTTTCCTCAAATTGACAGGGACAAGGGGAGCATGCAGCTTATTGGGGCAGATTCAAAGTACTGATAATTCATGCAGGTCATCATGGATTGCTTAAGCAAAAGACATCTCTAGCCCGGACAGCTATCCCTCTATTGCAAAGTTAATGGTCAAGCATATAGCCTACATTTCTTTGGGAATTATTCCACTTCATACCAGGTTATACAGAAGTCCTCACAAGCCCTTTGTTGCTGATGTAAGTATCATCTTTCCTGGAGACTCAAGTTAATTCTTTGTGGGTTTGTAAGCTTTAACTTTGTCACATATATAGACTACCTGGCACCCTGAAGTTCTCACCAAGAAGCATTTCAAGGATTTAGGACATTTCCAGGATTCTGGTAACTCCAATTGTGGTTGATGCACACCTCTTGCTTCATTCTGGATACACCTGATTTACTGCACACAAGCAGATCATAGCAATTATAATCATTCCATAGTACTGTGCAATGATTCTGACATATCTGGACTTACTGAGCATTTTGTCTAGTTCAGATATCCTGCCCATGTAGGGCAGCATCAGTGCAGTCTAACATTAGACTTATTCTCCATATTTAGCCCACAGCACATATCCATCACTAAATGCAAATATGGAAATCATATGCATTTGTGTGCCATCTATCAAAGGCTTTTTAGACATTCTTTTTTCCCTTCCTTCTATTTAAGTCTTCTCAATGTAGGACACTGGGCTGCATTTTGTACAGCTAGATCTGAACGAAACCCCAATTTCATTTTCTGATTGATGATTTTTTTTTCAATCAGAAAATTAAGAGTATTTAATTACTGTTCTGTTTTGGGTAGAAGATAAGTGAATTTGTGCATTTTGGCAAAATGCATGCGTGATCTGTGTCTTTGACCATGTTTAACTGTATGAATCCTCACAATGTGACAGACAGGGTAAAACTGCTTTTTACAGATGGTACATGAACGGATAGTCCCAAGAATAAAAACCTTCCTAGCAGAGGCATAGCTGATTAAAATAATTTCTTTTACAAACAATTGTACAAACAGAAGGATGCACATGAAAGTTCTACTCACATGGGCTTCACTACGCCACCAAATACATTCAACAAGCACAATGAAGACAATACATTTTGGTATCCATAGCAACCCAATAAGGGTGGCAAAGCTCTTACAGAAATGCCACGTTTAAGACAGCTTCTTCCTGAATCCAGATTTGCTGATCTGTCTGATATGTCTAGAAAGCTAACTAAATTAGGGAGGTGTTTGTTGGGGGCTTTTTTCAAAGAAGACAAATTGATGGGAAATGAACACAAAAGACTATATGAAGCAAGCCAAGAACTGAGTTCAGAAAGTTTTCTGGGTTGTTCATCAGCGTATACAATGAAGACTCTAAACCAGACTTTAGTGAGCATCGAAACATTCAGCGACGCCAACCGCCTGATTTCTCTCTAAGGATTTTGGCTTTTTTTGTGCTGAGTGTAATAAAGCAGTAATTTGCAAGTGAATAAAGTAGATCTGACTTAAAAAATATAAAGAGCTGATGTGTTCAGTAACAATGAGCTTTTATTGTGTCCTTTTTCAGAACACAGAAATACTTGAAGGGGTCTAATCTCATTTGCAAGTTAGCGTTTTTTTTTTTTAATGTAAAGGCAATCGGCAGCTCATAACAAGCCAGCAATGCTGAAGTTCCGCACAAGCAATGGACTCTCCCTTCACTGAAAACATTTACAGAGCACACAGTAACAGCTGTTCAGAATTGTTTGATGCACTTCAGGAAAACAGACTAGACCAAAGACAAAATGTAATAAAATGTCACAGTGTTAGAATGTATAAAACATGTAATAGCATTACACACAGAAGTTGAGGTCACATTCTTTATAACATTCTCAGACCGTTTTCAATAGCAGATTTAATTTAGTTGTTCTGTCTTATTCAAGTTTTGGATTAAATGAGTTTATTAAATAAAAGCCCTGTAACTATCAGGCTTGGGTTCAGATTCCTAGCCTGCTCAATAGATTTGCCCTCATTGTATTTTACCAACAAGCACCCCTGGCTTAACCTTCTATATACACTTTCATCAGAATCCTACCCTGTAATCACATCAAATATCTAGGCTGGTTTCCCTAAAATAAATGGGCTGAAATTGCTAACTTCTAACTACAGGAATTAAGGTACTAATTCTCAATTCTTACAGTCAGCAAGAAACGTGGGTTTAACACTCAACCTGCCTTATAATCCACTTTGTGGAGACACTGCCTAAAATGTGTTAGCTGCAGCATTAACCCACTTGAAAAGCTGAAAGCTGCACCACAACTTACACAATAAGCTTGAGTAGCAAGCCACTAGATAAAAATTATTTGGAAAACTGATCACACCTTTTTCTATAGCTCAACAGAGGAGAATTTCTGCTAGCAAAACATCAAGTTTGCAGGATTTAACTATGGAGTATGTTTGGGTTTTTTTAGCAGAACATCTGCAAACTTTAATTTGCAATATTTAGATAAAACTACTTCAGATTTAAAAGAAACCTCTACCATGACAGAACACTATCTTTTCTTAAAACCCATTCTCTATTTCTTCTCATACTGTAGAGCAAAGCTGACTAATGTGTCAAACACAGAAATACTAGCTAGCAAAGGTTACATTTATTTCATTTAATCAGATTTTAATGTAAGAACATACTAAGTTTGTCTGTTCTCAAGAGTTTCCAATGAGGAATACTCCTCAACATCTTTGACAAGTCTATTCTGGCACTTTATCACTTTAGAAGTTACAAATTTTCAGTCCTCTTTGCTGCATTCATAATCAGTCATGATTTTGATTACAACTTTTGTTTACTTGAGCTGTTATCACACACCCTTTTCCACACTATGTAAACAACCCTCTCAATCTTTCTACAGTCCATTTTCTAAACTCCTTATTCTTCTGAGTTCTTGGCAGTTTGCATTTTTCTAACAGCGTGGCTCCTCAGACCTCATCAGCACCAACTGGAGTAGAATAACTTCTTAAATTCTTGACTGTTTTGTTAACACACATGAGAATAAATTTTGTAAATTTTTTCCAGATACTGCCGTTCTGTTTGCACTGCACACCAAGGTAAGTAAAATCTCCTTGTCTGTTGTACTGCAGAGCCTGGTCACTTACAAAAAAGAAGTGTACTCCATATCAGGCCCTGGGATGAGTTCAGGTTATCTCTAAAACAGATTACTTTGCAGCCATTTGTTGAACACTCAACCCCTTGATTTCAGAACAGTCTGCTGATTGTTTTACAGCTCTGATCCAGTCAAGCTTTTGCAAATCAGACTTAAGCAATCCAACTGGAGGGCCAGAAAAAAGGACAACAAAACAAGTTCATTACACCAGTTAATGTAACAAAAAACATTCTGTTTGAACTCTGCAAGCTGTTAGAGCACAAACAAGCTACAGAGGATGAAACCTTGCCCCTTCTTGTAAATGGCAAAGTCTTCTCTGCCAAATATTTTTTTCCTGCAGTTGCTTATGTGCACTCAGCATTATTAATGAGGGCCATAATGCAGATAGGGTACTACAGCAAAAGCATTTTACCTACTGTGGTCTCCCTTAGGCTAGATGATGTGCTAATTAGTATTCTGTGCTCAGAAATGTATTGAAAATAATTACAACTATGCAAATTAATAAAGTTAATAAAGTCATAACACTACAAATTAATAAAATTCCATCAAACTCAGACTTGAAACAAAGGAAGCAAAAGTTTGCTCATTCAAGAATGAACACCAGCTGTACTTTTCTCCCACAACTAGTTTCCTCAATATAGTTTGTGAAGGTTAAAGAGCAAGTGTCTGGCATAACTTGCATGTCTTCCTCAAAATTCCCAAACACCAGCATATAGCCAGGCTGATGGGCCCAATGTAACAGAATTTGAACAAGGTAAAAAAAAAAAAAAAAAGTGCTTTTTCTTCTCCAAAGGAGGGCGGAAAACCTCAGCTCTAAAAAAATTTTTAATTTCAAAGTGTATGAAGCATGCTATATACAAAATGCATTGGAAAACTAGGGTAAAGAAAGAGCAAGAAAAGCAACATGTCCCAGTTGAGTGTTCATTGCAATATGTAGGATTGGGAATAGGAGTATCATGGAAAGGAAATCAAATTAGGGAATTATCAAACTCACCAAAAAATGTCTGCGACAAAGAAGTCCCAGACTTCCAGATTCAATGTCTGGAAAAGGGAAAGCCAAGTAACACTAATATATCTGCAGAAGAAACTGAAGCTTGTCATCTCAGTTACACAGTAACTAGTGTTTGCTTACACAAAGTATTGCATTTCTAATACCACAGATGGGTTAGATATTTTTTTGTGTTAGTACTCAGTCTAAACTAGTATTACCAGTTTGATTAGAAAGCTATGAGTTAACAAGTTAGCTGGTACAAACTTCACCATGTCCCGTCTTCTGAGTCTGTCCATGCACAGCTTGCAAACACAGATCTAGATCACAGAGACTGTCTCAACACACATACTTAAATTGGAATTAGGGAGGATAAAGCTGCAAAGACATGGTCAGGGTGCAGATGCTCAAAACTGAAGAAGCTGGAGATTTCAGCCCCAACCAGACATTCCTATGCGCTACTTTGTTTCCCAAAGGAATGCACATCATCTTTGACAGCCTGAGCATAGAAAACACTGGTCAATTCAATAGGTTTCATAGCTTACATCCCAGCCCTGAATGTGGTTTCTAGTATTATGGCTTAATCCTTTCACAGATTTCAGGGATTCAAGGGAAAAAAAAAATAGTTCCTGGGGAAAAATAAAAAATTCTATCACAGATATTTCTAATACCTTCAATACTAACAGTAACTTACTGCTTATTTCAATCAGAACAAACTAAGGGGTAAGCAGAATAAAAGAAAACTAGATTTCATGACAGTTTTCAGCATCAGACAGTACAACTTGATATGAAAAGTAAGTAATTTTGAGTATTCTATCATGCATTTCCAAAGTATAATCAATATTTCTTCTGTCAAGTCATGTCTTGCAATTATTGATTTTTTGTATGCTGTTGGCCAGTTCAAGAATCTGCCCAGAAATTGTCACAGCATTTACACCAAAGCAAAAGAAGTGCAAGTTGACAGATGGGCAGGCTGCCAAGGAACAACAAACCTGCCAGACCATGAAATTAGTTCTTTCTTGTTCACCCAAAGCTTTTTCCACACGTTGAGGAGTCTGCATCATTGTGCTTGTTGGTTTGGGGGTTGTTCTTTCTTTTACCAATACACTAGCTTTTTTTCTAAAGTCATCAGTTGAGAACAATCTTTGTTCAAACCTGAAGTAAATACAAGCCACAGCTATTAAATACTTCAGTGTCTTGTCAGTTTTGCTTATATGCTGCCTAAGACATAATATTAGCTAAGAGCAACATAACAGAAGTACTGGCAGTGTGACTGGCATGTCAAAGACTAGGGACCTCAGTCACTTGTCACTTATGATGTGCCCCAATATCAACAAAACTAAACATTTTTGTTCTTACTGATGTAGGACCCATAGCAGACTTCCCCCACTCCCACGTAATACGACTCCTTAAATAATATCTCCCCCTGAGCTTCTTTTCTACCACCAGTTTTCAACCTGAAGCAACTGTCTTGTAAATGAAAATCCTCTTGGGTTTAATCCTAATTAAATTTGCATGCATAAATGTGCAGCTTCAGTCTGCACACCAAATCATTCATTATAATAAAAAGGAAGTTATGACCCAAGTATCTATTAGCCCTCTTCTGATTCTAAATTTCCATTTATCACTTGCAAATTCTGGGAGACCTGAGCTTGAGAAGAATTTTAAAGGCTTAGAGGTCCCACTCACTTCAGTTCTGTGATTCAGTATCACAACCAAACAAAATGTTGCTGCTTTTTGCCCTGTGTAAGTATTAAGAAGGTTAAAACAGTTAGAAATGCCCTTGAGTCAGGCGGCATCACCTTGTGATCATAAGTGAAGTAGGTGCACTACAAAGGAACTCTGAAATGTATTTTTCACTTAGTGAAAGCAAGTAATTAACTAGCTGTATATAAACTCAAAATTTATTTCATTTTCTTAATTTAAAAGAAGATTTGTCACTTCCTTAATATTAGAAATTGCAGCAGTGTTAGATGAAGCTAAATTTCTATTCAAATTAAGTTGAATTTTTCCATTTATTAACAAAAGCTATTTCAAGTTTAAGAGGTCTTGGCATCTCAGAACTACCAGCTCTCCTGTTTTCAGACAAGGAAGAAAAATGTTTTCATTCCAACAGGCATAAAGCCTTTATCAGGGCATATACAGACCTGTATCACTGCCAGGCCTTCCTGGGTAGAAGGAAGCACATTTCCTCTAGCTTGAATGGACCTGAAAGGATTTGCAACTGTGTAACCCCAAAGACATGCAAAATTTGGTCATTCCCTGATCTCTACTGACAAGATTTAGCAATCTCAAATTTTCAAGGTTAATTGGGAAAAACCTATCAGGGTATTTTTTTTTATTTTATTTTTTATTTCAATAGTAATCAACGGTCCAACATGATACAGAGGTAGATTTATGCTCTTTGTAAAAAGTAAAATGTATCCTGCTACTTTTTTTGTTTTTCCTAGGCATTTTACTCTAGGAAACAAAGTAAATCTGCAAATCATCTTGTTTTGTTTGGTCTTGTATCTGCTGGTCTCCAGACACACAGACTAACAAATGTACAGGGCACAAACTGCAATTATTTAAAAAAATTAATAGCGAGTCAATTGTTGCACATTTTTTTATGTTTCAAACTCTCACCATGTGCAAGTTCTTATTTCATTATTTTACAGTAAATGCCTCCATGAAATTAAAAAGCATTTGTGTCACATAGGTTAAATTCTTGAAAAAGTATAATTTTAAGTACCCCAAAAACAGGGAGGAAAAAGAAAACAATATTTTAAAAAGTTCTTTTCTGTACCACCATTAATGCTCAAGAACTCAGCCAGTCACATGGAATTTTAATCAAGTGTTCTGAAAGTATTTTGCCTTTGGCCTGAAAACAAGAATGATTTCAGCCCAAAGTGCAATCTTTAAGGAAAATTCTAACAGACTGAGAGTTCAAGTAGTTTAATTTAAAATTCAGCAATGTTACAGTGACACTAAAATAATAGCGAGGCACAGTTGGATCCTGCCTGGAACACCCCAAACATTTTTTGCTGATGACTGTGTGAAATGCAGCTACATGGGTAGAGCTGCAGAGTGGGCAGCTTATTTCCATTGTCCTTAAGAACAGAGAAGATAAGGGGGCAGCTCAAATTTTAGAGAGATTGTCTCATCTGTTGATACTCTGTTGTATACAAAAAGGGTTTTCCTCCTTGAGGCAAACATCCTGACCTCTTCCCTGCCACTGTATCACCAAGAATCCCCTTCTAACCTTCTTTCCCTATCACTCCTGCAGGATTCTCAGCCTACCAGAAACACTGAGACTTGGATGTGTCTATTACCACTATTAGCCATGGCAGCACAGCAACAAGCAGATCTTTCCACCAAGTACCCACAGTAAAATTTCTGAGCAACCTGACACATCGCTGGAGCTAAACATCAGCATGGCAACCTCTGACCCACACCAAGATACCCACTGAACACAGCTGTCCACCAGCAGCTGTGTTTTGTACCTTATTGCTTCATCACTGCCTTTAGGTCACATCCTATGGCTTGTTATTGTGGAAAGACACTCAATCTATCTGGAAGTTCCCCACCCATCATACACACCTCTTTCTCATTGCCTGCCAAGGGTTGCCTCCACCACGTCACTGAAAACCTGCACTGTACTTCGAAGAATCATTTCTTCAATTAGAAATATCCCCATTGCAATATTATCAAATATGCACAAAATTAAGCTGTCCCCAGCGTGATCACTCCCAAGTAAGGAGTGGTCATCCAAGGATGGACTCTGCATCTGCTGCCTGTCTTCAGCATTGAAGAACTTGCTCTGGAGAACATTGGCAGATGCACTTCAAGGAAGATAAATTGGGATAGGTCTGGAAGGACTTAATTCTTGTAACTTCTAGTTTAAAATTCATGTTTACATTTAAAGACTATTTCAGTATGAAGCTCACATTTTTGCATTAGCAAAAAAATGCATGGTTCCTAAAATTCTAATCAAGTCATAGTGAGATTTATTGATAATATCTAAATAACCTAGTTATATTTTTTTTTAAATCCTAATTTTTTAGCAGATTTTCTTTCTATCTGTACAAACTTTTTTCTTTATGCTATAAGAGATATAGTATCACATAAGAGTGAATTGAACTACTTTGGCAATTAAAGAGACACCCAAAATGAATGCATTAGTTAGCAGTTACTGAAAGAATGAAGAACTGTCAGTAGATGTAATGTGAAACACAGCAACTCTCCCCAAGTCAGTGAAGTAGATTTAATCCTTAATTTTGCCATCAAAATTTTTATCTTTTCAGCATATTTTAAAGGGTGTTTTCTAGTAGAAGCCATTGAGCACACATTTCAGAGGCCACTAGCTAAAGTAAATAAAAGGAATCCTAGAAATTTCAACAGCATATATTTCACAACCCTAATTTAAACCACAGGGTATCCACAGATCTTGACAATTCAAAGAACCTTAATGTCAAACTTCTGTTATCTAGCCCTTCTCAGCCAATAAAGTAGAAATAACCTAATCATCAGAGCCATTGGCACACTGTTACAAGCTTTTTCTGCCTTCCTGTCCTAAAGCAGCAGCAAGATATGGAGAACAAGATAGCACAGCAAAAGAAAGTAAAATATATGAATGGTGTGGCATGCAGAATAACATAACACACATTAGCATTTGAATTAAAACCCGAGGAGAAAAAACAGTGGACTCTCTTTCAAAGTTTTATCAGTAGTGAAGCGCTTTCAGGAGTTGGATTTCTCCCTTCTGTAAAGAAACAGCCCGAAACATGGAAGGTGGAAACCAGTTAACTGGTTTTTAAAGTACAGGGCGACTGCTGGCGCTAGACTCTCCCTGATTCACTCACTATCTAGATATCCCTGGAGGGATCAGGAGTCCTCCGAGGAGTCAGTGAAGACTGGCTGGGCTCCACTGAGCCTGGCAGCAGCTCTGCCTGGGTAGGGAGCATCAGAGGTGCAGTCAGGCTCCCCAGGCTGCCGTCCTCCCAGGCACCCAGCCTGCCCACCACCTTGTGCACTTGCTGCAAAGCTCGCTCTGCCAGCATCCACAAGGGATAACTTGGATCGCTGCTCCAGTGCTCCTTGGCAATGCTGCACCCAACCAGTCAAATTGCACTGGGTGTCTCACTTGCTACTGGTCTTTCTTCCTCTCCTTCCCACACAAATGTTTCTTTACACACATCTTTGGGTTTTGTGACAGAAGGCAAAATTCCAGTCATGCTTTCAGAAAACCTGATAAAAACAACCTATGCTAATCTAAGTTACCATCAACAACAGCTCCAATTCACATTTATGCTCAATTACTGAGCTCCAACATTTTTTACAGTCAGCAAGCCCTACCTCACGGATTTGCAGAGTTAGAATTTGGCTTCATCGGGTCCACAGGGAAAAAAATAATCTAAAGAATCAAATCAAGACTAGAGAAGTTGTTTTGAATTACCTGTACAGGTTCTGCACCATCCTCTCAGACTTTCAGCAAATAAAAGTTACAGAACTAAGTTAAGAAGGTAGTGGACATCAGCCTATTTTCAAGGTCATTTTTGAGCAAGCAACAATAAAAATGCAGGCAGAGCCAAGGAGAAAAAACAAGTTTCCACTTTGGGAAGATGATTTCTTAAACAGCTTTTTAAGCTTCATTTTCATGCGAGAATCAAGATGGGGGCTGAGTCCCGCAGCGCAATAAATGAGCTCACAGAAAGGAATTGCATTAGGCTTGCAAAACGACTTTCAGATCTGAATCTTTAATCTAAAAGAATTGGTATGGGAATATCTCTGACAGAGCTGTTACTGTATCGAATGACAGTTTAAAAAAAAAAATCAGCAAAAGCTAACAAGTTAAAGATGACAAAACAGGAGGAATTTATTGCTGAAGGCTGACATCTACTCTGCCTACACAAAGCAGCAGTGGGATCTTCTCGGCCTTTGCCTGGTAGGAAAAGCCCAGAAATGACAAGAAAAAAGCCAACCGTGTCAGCCCATCGACTCACATTAGCTGCTGCTTTACAAAGCCTGCCAAGTTGAACTTGTGGAAAGGGCAGTGGGTGGAAATGCCTGAATCCACCTCCCTTTCAATGGCTCTTTGAGCTCACATGGCCACTAGAACAGTTGTGATTTTCCAGAGATACTTAAAAAAAAAAAGAAAAAAAGAATCAGGTTTTCAGGTACAACCAAAGCATTCTCTGTTTTGCCCTGCACTTCTCAGGTATTGTAATTGCTGTTTCACATCAGAAAGAGAAGTTTAAATTATGTGCATCTATAATATTTGCTATTAGAATACTCAACTTTAGTTTCTAGTCTTACAATTTTGTATTTTCCTTTTCTCAGACTATTTATATCTATTGTAACTACAAAGGAAATCTTCTAGTTTTCCTGTAAAATTGTTATGTATATAGCTTTTCATACTCAAAAATTAGTATAGAATAATTATTTTCAGGGAAAAAGCAGTTTTTTCCAGCCTCTAAAAAAAGGCTAAAATGATTGAGAAATCAATGAAGTCCTTAAATAGGAAAAGTAATTAACAAAGAATAAACACAGATATTCCTGGCCTTATTTTTGCTCTGATATACAAGCAAATGAAGCACTGGCCTCAAATCTCAAAGACAGAGAGCTGTACCCATATCTACAAGCTCAGAGGCAAAGTATAGAGCCTCTGAGACATCACTGAAGTACCTAAAAGCATAAATTAAAAAGTTTGACTGATGTGCTCCTAAGGTTTACACCAACCAACAAATCACAGTTCCTGCAAGCTGACCTAACCAATCTTGCCTTGCAAAACTTTTGCATCACACTGTTCCTCTGTTTGGCCAGGAAGGGATGTCTGCAGGACAGAGGAAAAAAAAAAGTAGAGGAGGGCTACAAACTCCACCTGAAGATCTTTTGTGAGACTGATGCAAATACCAACAACTGATCAACACACACTGATAGCCCTAAACTTTTAGAGATGCATTTTCTAAGCCCTCAGGGAATGGAGAAAATATTTACGACAGACAAATATTTTTTTTATCTTAATCTTCAATCTAACTTAGAATGCTTTCATGAGATTTTTCTCTGTCACATACCTTTGTACTCTGAGAAAAAAGAAAATGGTCTGTGGCTTGTTGGCAATTTCTTGCAAAATAAATCAGGGGAAAAAACACAAACAATTTAAAATTTTAAATTTAGGTCTTTAATCAACACCGAGCACATTTTCCCCACAGAATGTCCATTATATTCTTTGTAGACTATTAGAAAAAATGACACTTCTCAGTTCTTTCTTCTCACACAACCACAAGTCAGATCTCAATCAGCAAAATTTGTCCCTAGCTGAGATCCATTACTTTTTTACACTACATATTCCCTTCAATAAGATCAAACCTCATTTCTATTTAATAAAAATTTCAAAATATATTTGTGTTACTTATCATGAACTTAGGGAACTTTGTAACTTTAAGACAATGGCATTCACAAAACCAGCATTCCAGAGGACATGCAATGTGGCCTCTGTTTGAGGTGACATCATCAACAGGTCATCTAAAATTGACCTTTTTAGAGTACTATATACAATAAAGTCCACTGCATTAAGGCTTTGACAGTCAAATGAACTCAGAGGAAACAAAAGCCAAGAACTCCGGAGTTACATCTGCTCTTCCACAGAGTTTTGCTGGGGTGTACTAAGTCCAAGAGAGATGTGGCTGCTGCAGCTCTGTGTTGCCAGGCCCAGCCACTAGTAAAGCTGAGCAAGTACTCCCAACAGGCACAAGTATTCCCAACAGGCACATACAGAGCCACACACACAGTGCAATGGATACATGAATATATGCAAATACATATGGCCAGCCACACAGATTCACAAAGACAGAAACACACAAATGCAACCACCACCAAGGGTTTTATCCTGTTCCCTGCTCCAGGGAAAAACATGGATTCATACACAGAGATGGATTTCTTCAATGCCCATCCACAATGTGGATTTCTTACAAACACGAAGCTGGAGACTCATTGGATCCAGTAACCGTGCTCCCCTACACCCAAGATCTCCCCACTGCTGCTATCTGGCGTGTGAGCCCCAGGCCCACAGGTCCACCCCAGCCCCTGAGCCACAAACTGCCCTGCACACAGAGCAGCCCCACCACACACAGACACACACTGTGGATCACTACATACTCACTCTTTGCTAAACCACTTGGATCCCCGCATCTTTGACCCTTCCATCCATTCATCAAAAGTCCTGTGAAATACCAATATGTTCTTCCCCTATATCCCGGGATGAGTCCCATATCCCTGTAAGCTCTAAAAAGCTGCTCCCAAAACACATCAGTGGCTGTCATAGAGCCCCTGCCAGGGCTCTACTTTCTCTGGGTTTGTTGATCTTGCGCTAATTTGTGGGGGGACATGAGACTTCTCACACAATCTAAGAACTTAAATAAGAGTATGGACAGCTAAAAAGTATCTTGGGGCCCTGCTACTTAGCTCACCTGAAGACACAAGGGATCTACAGGTTCACTGTACCTGAGATTTCCAACCCTGAGGAAACTTAAGCCAAGTATACCACTGTATATCACTGTACCCAATTTTGCCAAAAAATAAGAAGTTTTTACCTTACCGCAATGTTAAGTGATTCTGCCTCAAACTCCTGTCATTTTTTTAGCTCGCTGGTCTCCTGCCTCACACTGCAAGCTGCAAACAGCACTGCTTTTAAGTCTTCCACAAGCCTCAAGGAACTTGAAGTTTCTTTTAGTTTTCTCTTATCAGGAAACAATATTCACATCAGTGGGAACATAGCAGAAATGTTAAAGGAAAATATAAAGACAAACTTTGCAGGGGATAGAAACCTCATTTTTTATAACACTTAAATCTGTTGCAGATGTTGGGAAAAAAATGATATTTAAGACTGATGGCAATAGGTCTATTCAAGCCACTAGCACACAACAAACAAGGAAACAAATCCCAGCAGACACTGGTACAATACAAGTTTCTCCTGAAGTCAAACACCTTATTGCTACTTGTGACAAATATATAAAAGAGAGGGAGGCCTGCACTTATTTCTCCTTACATTTTGAGCACCCTAACAATCTAACTAAAGCATCAGCTTTTTTTCCTTCTGGAAGGAGACTTGCCATCTTGGCTAAGCAGTAGCTCAGTTTCATTGAGAGGTCTGGAGAGACTTCACACACTTCTCCTCCTCTGCATTACCTGTCACAGCAACTCGGTAATACAGTACTCTATTCAGAGATTAGATGTGGGCTCAAACCACCTCAAACTAAGGAGATTAACATAAATCTCTCACTGCCTGGGAATGTGCACTAACAATATAATTTCTATCACTTACGTTTCAGCAAAAAAAAAAATGTGGTTGCTGACCATAATGTCATAATTTGTATATTATCCATACCTTAAGAACACTTACTAAACCAGATCTTTGAAGCAAAGCAGGTCTGAAACCCAATGGGTGACAGGCATATGAAATACCTATGTTCATCTCTGCCCAGATGGAGCACCTTCCCGGGACCATTCGGTTCCCTGAGCATCAGCACTCATCCAAAACCCCAGGCAGGAACAACAGAGAAGCCTACTTCAGCACACCAGCTTACACAAACAAACTGAGATGCAGCTGAGGAAATATTTAGTCTACAGCTATTGCCTTCCAAGTTAACACTACCACAGGTTTACAGTAGCAAGATTTTTTTTTAATAACAGAAAAAAATCACCTGACAGTAGCAGAGCCAAATTCATGAAATACAGGCAATAGTGTTCAAAATAATTAACTGATTTTCCTTTCTACTTTGAAGACATGTATCACTTAACTCCAGTAAAACAAAGAATGCATTCCAACAGAGCAAAGCCGCTACAACAAGCCTCCAAAATGGCTTTTTGCTTCTGATGCAAAATTATTCCTCTGCATCTAGACACTGAGTTACACGTTTCATGAGAGTTACTCCATTAGTGGATACAAAAGACTCACGAGAAAATGCAAACCAAACTTTTCACCATGATAGGAACACTTTAACAAAACACCTGTAATTAAAATACCAACTAAATTTTATAGCTATGTAGATATTAATCTTTAGGCTGAAAGAATCAATCATTAACTTTCAAAGCTGTTCAGTGCAGTGACTTCAGTACCGTGTGTTTCTTTTTCTTAGAATGGACTTCAGCACTTTCTGACAGACCCTTGCAGCTGTGGTACCCCCCAGTTTCTTCATTTGCTGACAGGACAAAAGCAAAACTGAACAGGAAACCAAGAAATGCTTTGAGTTCTACCACGGCACTCTCCACTGCCATGCCAAGATATCTTTTCCCCAAACTTCTCTCGACAACTGCTCTGAGAAACCTTTCCATCCTCACTTCAAAATGTATTTTTACCTCATCAAGATGCTTACAATTTTGAGCTTAGGTTGTTTACTCTCTGTAAAAGCAACATTGCTATTCTAATCTGCATCACATTCTTCACATTGTTTTAGGATCAGTTATCTTGAATTGTGGCTTTTGTAAGGCAGTTCACCACCAGGGGGGTTGAAACTCACAGCTCCCTCGGATGATCTGTGCTCTCACGCTGAGAAAAAAAAAAATTACCAACTTAATCTAACAGGAGGAATGGTCTCTCGACCTAATCTTTCAACTAGAAAAACATAAATACGAACTTGAATATTCCCAGGAGGGATGGCTTAGAAGCGATGAAATATATTGGTAGCTTAAATCACTGACATAAAAAGCAAGTATTTAATCCAGATGCCTCTAGCACCTGTGGGCTGCTATATAAAAGCTGCACATTACTGCAGTGAGATGACTGCAAATGTCAATGAAAAAAGCAGAAAAGGTATTGGCTCTTGTCACCCATACATGACAAGCTTCAGGAAAATTCCTGCCTTCTGAACTGCATGTTATCATACATATTCAAACAGGAATTAGTATTGAATTAAGGTTATTTGGGATGGTACCTTAAAAAAAGTAAAAAGAAAAATTTATATCACTTTGTCTGGATTTCATTTGTTTCTATGACTGAATTTTCATAAACAAAGTAAAGCATATTTATTTTCAAGCTGAGACATATGGTCTCTGAAATTTACTTGGGCTTGATTTTTGTCCTCTTTACCTAGAGGATATTTTGTACACATAATTATATTAATAAACATTCGCTTTTACTACAGCCTGTAAACATCCAGATGCTAGTCTCCCATACTATATCCATCTCCAACTTCACCATAAAGAAAACAAGTCATGCATCTGCACAACATATGTCTCCCAACCATTTTCCATCCAAGATTTTTTTTTTGGTTTTGTTTTTAATAGAGACTTAATGTGACTGGGGATTCACGTGCAAGGAGTAGAGATCGGCAGAAATTCTGCAGTGGATCCCAGCAGCAGCTGACCCAAGCCAAAGGTGAGAGCACCTGGTGTCTACCAGCGCTTCCCATCGCGACCCAGCACACCGCAGAGTCAGTTGCTGTTAACCCAGCAACAGGGCGAGCCGATGTGCTCAGTAACTTGGGTCTCGCCAGGACAACCCAAGTTACAGCACTTCCAGCAAAGAGGATGCTTGTGATGAACTCAGTCGCAGAGCAAGGACCCGGCGCGGAGCGCTCCGGTGTCCCGGCCACAACGCACCGGCCGGCTCTCACGTGCAAAAAAAAAAAAAAACTTTCGTTAATTATCTCCATTACTTCTTCATGCTACCTCTGTCTCGTGCCCGGGAAGTGGTTTAGGACTCTTGTCGCTCCTTATAACAGAGCTTAATCTGGTTTGTGTTACCGACAGCGTGCGGCACCCTTCGGGGCTCCGGCTCCTCTCCCTTCCCCAGAGAGGAACCGCCAGGACTGCAGCCCGTGCCCGGCTCTGACCCCATCTCCCGCCGGGACAGAGGCTCCGCCGGGGGCTCCGTGGGCCGCCGCAGCCCTCGCCCTGCCCCAGGAGCGGGAGCAGCGGGAGCGGCGGGGTCGCCCCCTCCCCCGGGTCTCTGCCGCTCCACAGCGTCTCCCACAAAGGGAGTGGGCGGCCCCGGAGGCGGCCGGGCGGAGTGGCCCCCGCCGCCGAGGGAGGAGAAAGGACTTCAGGAAAGTGGGGGAGGGCGGCTGCAAAACGTGGAGATGGGGGAAGAGAACAGGGATAAAAGAGATGGGGGAGGCCGTCGGGAAGCGTGCGGTCGGCACTGCCGGAGCCCAGCCCGCCTCCCACAGAGGGCTGCCTTCGCAGCCCTACACGGCCCCCGCGCCGGCCGTGCCCGGCGGGGACGGGGACGGGGACACTCTGCCCGAGGCTCCCACAGCCCCGCGGTTCCACGGGACGCGGCGGGCGGCTGCAGACCAGCCCCTCAGGC